>JBBPBX010067984.1:8280-19262 GCA_038048925.1 Garcialebias charrua | reverse complement strand
TGCAGAAGACATCCCCCTGCTCCTGATGAACCCCGAGGCAGGAAAGCCTGCAGATCTCATTATCACCCGTCTCCTCGTGCCTCCTCTCTGCATTCGACCCTCTGTGGTCAGCGATCTGAAGTCGGGCACTAATGAGGACGACCTCACCATGAAGCTGACCGAGATCATCTTTCTTAATGATGTCATCAAAAAGGTTGGCTGTTTGTTTATTGGCTGTGTTCAGCTAAAATATTGCTGTAAAAATGTAATGCTTGATCAGTGCAGTGAAGTTTATATGGTGCAAATTCACAGCAAAGGTCTTCACAGGGAATTATGCAAATTAAAAACAAGTCCAAATCATAAATCTGTTCAGATCCAGATTTAAATCCAGTTACAGTAAATTCATTCAGTAGCAGTACATTATGAAATGCCAATTAATAAAAAATGGTCTATCTTAGGAAGCCAGCCGATTGTGTAAAATTTTCATTTTATTGCCATCCCCCCGAGGAGCTTGTTTGTGAAAGTGGAAAGACTTCTTTTTAACAGGAAGACTCCACGAGCAGAACCAGGTTCAGGATGAGCGGCCATCTTCCTCGACCAGCTGGTTTGAGAGGACAAGAAGGAGACGCAAACTCAAAAAGAGCAATAACTGCAAATACAAACATGGATAGTAGAGATAAAGACAGCAACAGAGTGGGGCAATGTGATCAGTTTGTCCTCCAGCAGTCTATATCTAGTTTAGTTTAAAGTGCTTTATAAATAAAATGGTATGGTATGGTATGGTATATCAGTGTAACTAAGGGATAGCTCTGAAACCCAAGCCAATCCTAACTATAGGATTTATCAAAAAGGAAACTCTTGAACCTATTAAAAGTAGACAAAGTCAGCTTCACAGACAGAAACAGGAAGTTGGTTTCTTGGTTTCATAAACGAGGAGTCTTATAACTAAGCTGTGGCTCCAATTCAACTTTTACCGTATTTTCCGCTGTACACGTCGTGCCGCCTTATAAGTTGCATCAGTCCAAAAATGTCTAATAAAGTGGAAAGACACACAAGTATGTTGCTTCGCCGTATAAGTTGCATCTATTATGCGTCACCGCGGACGCGTCACGTTTGTTACGCGTCATGCTGACAACCCGGAAATGTGGGCCGGTGTGCCAAAAATCGACTGGAGCATGCACCGGAGGACTTAAACAAGAATTTAACAAGATTTACACTTAAAAACAATTATTTGTTTGTTCGATATTATAGCAAATTCACTTTGATGGTCATATCAGCTGCATTTCAAAAATATTTGCAGCCTCGGTGCTCCAGGAGTACGCAGAGGGAGGAAATCAGGAAGGAGGAATGCTGCGCATTTCTTCAAAATTTAACAAGATAAGCACCTAAAACTATTAATTGTTTGCTCTGCATTTTAGTAAAGTGGTGTCTCAGTTGAACTTTTACATAGTAAATGCACTTCAATGGTCAAATTAGTTTCATTTTGTCGGGGCAGTGCAGCAAAATGAAGCTGATTTGATGGTTGCTCCAGGCATGATCCCGGAGCTGGACGTAAGTGGCATAATATGGCAAACCAGTTGTGTCATTAATAGCCACCTTTACCTATTACATGACACAACGGCATGCCATACTACTTGAGTGCCATCTAGCAGCTGAAAATGGTAGTGTTCAATATTTTCAATGTCAGAATGAATAAAAACTGTCATACCTCAGGCTAAAAATTGGTTTGTAGACATGAGGGAAAAACATAAATAAGTTGTTTCAGTGTAAAAGTAGCAGGGCATGCAAATTATGCAAAAACTGCAACTTATAGGCCGGAAAATACGGTATAATTTATAATTGCTACAAGTAAACCAGTCTGAGAGCAAAATGCTCTGTTAGAAACGTATAGAACAATGTGTAGTGCCTTATGACTCCAAAATATCTGTGTGGTTTGTTAAATGTCTTGTTTTTCCCAGTTACAGCTTTCTTTGTCTAATTTTTTCTTTGATCGTTTAGCATCGGATGACGGGAGCGAAAACCCAGATGATCATGGAGGACTGGGATTTCCTGCAGCTTCAGTGCGCCCTTTATATTAACAGCGAACTTTCGGGCATTCCCCTCAACATGGCACCAAAAAAATGGACTCGAGGCTTTGTGCAACGATTAAAGGGAAAGCAAGGTGATGTCTCGCGTGTCTCATTGAACGTTTACTTTAGGTGATTTTAGTAAATTATTCTTCGCACTGCCAGAGAGCACTTTGTTCTCTGAAGAAAATTCTCAGTCAAATTTGTGACCTTGCTGTCTTTTGTCCATAAGTAACCAGGGCTCTGTGAAATGTCCAGTAAGAGAAATCCTGCCATAGTATTTTTTAGTACATTCACTGCAACTGTTTCAGAAAAAAGTATATATTTGGTGACGTATAATTGTTTTAGGACGATATCTGAATCTATAAAAGTATTTCTGGCAGTTTTCAGACAATAATTTAACAAAATAATCTAAAGATAACTTATTTTACTATGATAACTCAGGTCGATTCAGGGGAAACCTCTCAGGGAAAAGAGTGGACTTCTCTGGCCGAACTGTCATTTCCCCCGACCCAAACTTGAGGATTGACGAGGTGGCTGTTCCAGTTCACGTGGCTAAAATTCTCACATACCCAGAAAGGGTGAGTTATTCATTACATCAGCCAATATATTCAACAGCCTCTTTAATGTCAGTAATTAAAGTAAGGGTGTCTGCTTGTGCTTCTTTTACTCTCTATAGGTAAACAAAGCTAATCTGGAGCTAATGAGAAAGCTTGTTCGTAATGGGCCTGATGTTCACCCTGGAGCCAACTTTATTCAGAACCGTCACACACAAATGAAAAGGTGAGGTTGTGTCTGTCTTGACTCTCAGCTGAAAGAACAGACCATTGAAACAAACGGCATTTTTGTCCTTTATCAGATTTTTGAAATATGGGAATCGTGAAAAGATTGCTCAGGAACTGAGGTTTGGCGACGTGGTGGAAAGGCACATGATAGACGGAGACATCGTTCTCTTTAACCGACAACCTTCTCTTCACAAACTCAGCATTATGGCCCACATTGTAAGTTTGAGACCACCAAGCGTAGCTTAAACTCTTTTCTTGCTATGTATCTACACTGATATGGATAATCGTGTAAACAGGATAAAAACATGCTGTGTTCTTTGCCATAGCTTTATTTTTGTGTTCTCACGTTGTTGTGCACCCAAACCTTATAAAAATCTGAAAACTGAAATGTATTCAACTAAGGGACTATTTGCCATGTAGATTTAACCATACTCACTAAATTTTCTTCTATCAAATGTTCATAATAATTTCAATATAATGAAGTTCAAACGTCATTACAGTACTGTAGTCCTTCGTTTATTGCAGGGTTTATGCTCCAGACCTCGCCCCCAGTGAAAACCTGCAAAGTAGCGGCGTTTTATTTATTTTAGTATTCATATTAAGGCTTTAGAAACACTTCCCACACCCTTTCAATGTTCTAAATTCTGAAACCTACATCATTTTAACAACATACGTATATGTAGCTACTAAATTTTACTCGGCAGAACAGCATCGGCTTGGTTTTGCTCTGACTTGGTTCTGTTTCGGTGAACCTACCCTACCGGTTCTGGTCAGCTCTCTGGCTCGGGGTAGTGGTGGTGAGCTCCGGAGTGAGTGCTGGACCTGCGTTGGTGCATCCCCCGCTTGGAAGTCCTCATGGGCCGGCTACCAGATCTCGGATTCACTGATGGGACTGGAGGTCTGGTTCTGATCCGGTATTCCCGGTGGGTTCCGAACGGCTCTCTGACTCCGTGGGGCACCAAAAACACAGTATGAACAAGGACCAAACTTTTTCAGCTCAGATCAAAACTTTCCCTCTACGTATGTCAGCAGAAGGTAATGGGGATTCTGGGCGGGGCACTGTTGGCTTCTGGAAAATGTAGTCCTTATGATACAGTGTACAGGTGGTCCCCGACTTACGAGCGAGTTCCGTTACTACGAGTATCTCGTAAGACGAAAATCTCGTACGTCGGAACACGAAACACGTGTTCTCGTAAGTCCGGATTTTCGGTCGTAAGTCGGAAAATTTATGCTAGCGCTACTACGAACACTCGTTTTTTTTTTACTACGGACCCGAAGGTCGCGGGTTCGCGCCCCGGCCACTACCCAGCTTGGGGTGTCTATGAGTGCACACCTATTTCTCCAGCTCCCCGGGCGCTTTCGGGCTGCTCACTGCACCACCTGGTAGGTGGTTGGGTTAAATGCAGAGACGAATTTCGTCTGTGTATGGGAAACATACGCAGATGACAGGAATAGACATTATTATTATTATTATTATTATTTTTCATCACAGATGTTCATACTAGTTCATGAACATGCTCAGAAACTTGTTTCCAAACGGTTAGCTAACACACTTTCATCTAAATCACATAAAAGTGCTGTATTTTTTGTATGTTCTTTACAAATTTACTGCTCGTTCGCCAGCTCGTAAGTCCGGAACCTCGTAGGTAAGAGCGCTCGTAAGTCGGGGACTACCTGGCTTATTGAGAGAAAACTACAAAATGGTGGCACCTGTCGAAAGTATTTTATTTTTTCATTAACTTTTCACTGTACAGTACTGTATCCAGTACTGTCCCAATAACGTGAGTAATATTAAAGTTGACAATCGTGTTGTGTACAATTTTTATTCTCCTCGTGTTCAATCTTACTTTGAAAAACTGCAAAGTAGCGAGGGACTACTGTACTTTAAATCTGTTTTGTACCATCCATTCTTAAACCTTTAAGTTTTTGTCATTCTAAAGCAAGACCAAATCAAATGTTGCATTTAAAAGTTAAGAAACACTCTCACACATTGCTTAAAGTCTTTGAAAAACAGCCTCATTATATGAAACTTGGTGAACTACTTTTCTGTGTTTGGATTCAAGTTTTGATAACGCTCCTAACTTGAATGTGGATTTATTTGTTAGATTGTGTTAACAGTATTTGTGTTTTCCATGATCTTAACAGGCAAGAGTCAAACCGCACAGAACATTTCGGTTCAACGAGTGCGTGTGCACGCCGTACAACGCCGACTTTGACGGCGATGAAATGAATCTCCATCTGCCTCAGACGGAAGAGGCCAAGGCTGAGGCTCTGGTCCTGATGGGGGTTTGTATCGTCACACCTCAGTGTTCGTACATTTATGTGGAGATGACCTCTGGAACTGTTCATTTTTAGCACTCGGCTGTTTGATTGAGAAGATTGTCATGTCTTCCAGACCAAAGCCAATCTTGTCACGCCAAGAAATGGCGAACCTCTAATTGCTGCTATTCAGGACTTCCTGACAGGTTGGTGCAGTGATGTGAAGCAGTCACAGTGCTCGGATTCTGTTTGATATAAAGCTTCTGTGTTTTTTTTTTTAAGTCAAACTTGAAGAATTTCTTGCTTCACTGATGAGCCTGCTGGGGGATTGTTTAGCAGTTTTTCCACATGTAACTATATGATTTAACAGCTTATTTTATCCTCTAAGGTGCCTATCTGCTGACGCTGAAGGACACCTTTTTTGACCGATCAAAGGCGTGTCAGATAGTGGCATCAATTCTTGTGGGTAAAGATGAAAAAGTCAGGATTTCACTTCCTCGCCCAGCTATTGTGAAGGTATTTAACTTGTACTGTATCATAACTGTAGAGTTGTTCTTATGCCACTAATATTCTGTTGTGTGTCTATCAGCCCATTACTCTGTGGACGGGCAAACAGCTTTTCAGTATGATTCTGAAGCCAAGCAAGGACTGTCCAGTCAATGCAAACCTGCGGACGAAGGGCAAACAGTACTGTGGCAAAGGAGAGGATCTCTGCTATAATGACTCGTGTGAGTTTTTAATCATCTGCTTAGCAAGCTTTGCATGTTTTTACAACCCTATAAAGATGAAAGCTTTGATCAGATGGTCACCTTTGCAGGAGGCGTCATAATAATGTACTGTATCTGAAACATGTAAATTGATCATATATAAGTGGTTATGTTGTTTTTAGGTCATAATAAAATGTAGGCGTGCTCTTATGAAGTACAGCTCATTTCTGCAGCTTACAGTATTTATATTATCAGTATGAGTTGTTACAGTATTCATTACAAAAAGCATCATGTAAATTGCGCTCACCTGCAAGGTCACGTTTTTAGGGCTGGACGATATGGCCAAAACTTTTGACACAATATATTTCTTAATTTCGGTCGATAACGATATAATTCGATATTGATATAAACAATATAAAAGCCTAAGAAAAACTATACAAATAAATTAATATTCACCTTTTATTTGTATTTAGCCTTCAAAGATTTTGTAATCACCGTCAAATAAACATGAAAACACTCAACTTTGTCAATATTAATAGTTTTAACTTTAAACAACAACATGTTTGCTGCATGGGTTTCTCTTTTGATACAGCTGGGGTGTTGTTTCAGGGACACGTTGGCTCAAACTTTTATTCTGCTTCATCTTGTGACTCGGCATATTCTTTTGAGTGGAATAAGTTAGATGTGTTCCCACGGCTAGTTGGAACGACTCTCTGTCACATTTTGCAGCACAATAAAACCTGCAGTTTATCAGATCTTACAAAGTCGAACCACTTCCACACCGCTGAATTAGTCTTTGCTCTCTAATCATTTATGTCATCTGCTTTCTCTTCGCTTGTGAAAGCTTGTTCAGTCACATTCTGATGGTCATGGGCATTCATTTTGAAGCGAAAACTTAAATGCGCGTTGGAGATTAGCCTAGCCTGCTACCGCTAACGCCTTCTGGACTCGAGCTCTGCGTAACATCTACGTCACCACGCACTTACGTAGTTGTGTCACACCTTTTTCTGTCAGGTTGAAACTGAAGCGGATGCTTCAACCCGAACAGAAAAAGAAATGTGTCAGTGAAACACTGTAATTATATTGAAATATCGAAAATGTGCTTACAACTCCTATCTTTGATATTGAATAAAAGTATTTCGTGATATATATTGATATCGAATTATTGTCCAGCCCTACCTTCAATTAAAAAAAACATAAAATTATGATGAAGGCTTCAGTAAATTTTGAAACATGATCTATGATTAGGAGACTAAATAAAAAAATGAAAAAAACTTGTTTTTTGAAAATACTAGTTTTTTAGAGGAAAAACAAACATTTCAAGGGTGTTTTTATGTGAACTGAGCGTCTTTCAGTTTGTGCGGCTGAAATAGCATCAAGTATCAAACAAACTGTCTTGTTGATCTTATTGGTGTTTCCATTCTGGTTTTAATGGCGTCGCCTTTTTCCATTTTTGTTTGTCACATCCACAGTTGTTGTGATTCACAACAGTGAGCTGATGTGTGGTAGCTTGGACAAGGGAACTTTGGGATCCGGCTCCAAGAACAACATTTTCTACATTTTGCTGAGAGACTGGGGGCAGCTGGAGGCTGCCAACGCCATGTCCCGCCTGGCAAGGCTTGCTCCGGTTTATCTCTGTAGGTGGTCTGCAGTGCTTGCTTGACATTTAACAGTATGATGTTCAGTGGGGTCTTTCTTTAAGGTAGTGGGTTTCCTAAAAAATAGAGATCCAGTGTCTTTCTAATATTTTTCCAACATGGCTCAAGACAGATCCATGTGCTTTCTAATATTTTTCCAACATGGCTCAAGACAGATCCATGTGCTGGTATATTTCTCCTTGAAGACAATTCCCTTTGGATATGTTTATTATTTTGTTTTGTGTGTACACATCACTTGGAATTACCATATTTTTTTGACTATAAGGCGCACTTAAAATTCTTGAATTTTCTCAAAAACAAACAGTGAGCTTTATAATCCGGTGCGACTTATTAATTCTGGTTGTGCTCACTGACCTCAAACTGATTTTATGTGGTACACAGCGCTCAAAAATCTGTCAAAATGTTTTCATTTTGCTTATTATATAATCCGGTGCGCTTTATAGTCCAGAAAATACGGTATGCATTTTAACTGAGAAAATTAAAAAAATCAGATCACTGTCACATGTATGGTAGTCACTATGAAACTTCTTTATAAACACCTTGCATATTTTGGGATAATCTTTTTATATTACAGCTGTCTTAAACAAGTTGTCATTGTGACAAGCTGTAACAAAAACATCTAAAGATTTAATTTAAATAATTAGTTGTGTTTTCTCCAATATGCACACACACTGGCTCATCCTTCAGGTTAGGTATGTTTTTATTCTTGATTGAAAAACAGAAGTTTTCAAAAGCAGTCAAAGTTCAAAGCAAAGCTTTCAAAGATAATTCTGAAAACTATTTTT
The DNA here is from genome assembly GCA_038048925.1 of Garcialebias charrua. NCBI lineage: Eukaryota > Metazoa > Chordata > Actinopteri > Cyprinodontiformes > Rivulidae > Garcialebias > Garcialebias charrua. The sequence goes on along the minus strand of JBBPBX010067984.1, from coordinate 11,023 downwards.
TAAAAACTTTAAGAAACATTTCTCCTTTGAAGCAAAACAAAAAACGATGGTTGGCTTATGTACTTTTTGAAACTTTTGTTAAGTACCGTAGGTAGCAATTCTGCTAACTAGTCATTTATTTCAATGCTGGATTTATCCGTTATCTCACTCCCAACTTTTAGCCAATCGAGGGTTTTCGATCGGAATCGGTGACGTGACGCCGGGTCAGGGTTTGCTGAAGGCCAAACAGGACCTTCTAGATGATGGCTACAAGAAGTGTGATGAGTACATCGAAGCTTTGGACACGGGCAAGCTGCAGCAGCAGCCAGGCTGCTCAGCAGAGGAGACCCTGGAGGTGGGTTTATCAGGATTTAAAACAGTTAACATCTACAAGTTTTTTGTTGTTGTTTTGTGTATTTCGTTCTCTATTTTAAACAACATGGCTTTATAATGCCAAGAAATTAAAAAGTTAATATTTTAAATATTGCACAGAACCACTGTGACGTAAATTACTGTCCATTGCTTTACTTGTGTGTTGTGTAAGACAATGTTGTCATTTACTAAGGTGTTTTTGTTTTGTGTGCTTTTAAATAGGCTCTCATTCTGAGAGAGCTCTCGGTGATCAGAGACCGAGCTGGCAGCGCCTGTCTTAGGGAGCTGGACAAGAGCAACAGCCCCCTCATAATGGCCCTTTGTGGTTCCAAAGGTAAGCTTGCTGGCATACCACGATTAATATTACAATCCAGGTCTTTCATATTTGTCTGTAGTTGGTGAGTAAACTTCCAACGCATTCCCTGTAGGATTATCTTTCCAACATGTTGAATATTTAAAGCTTATTCAACAGGCTGTTGTCACGGAAACAAACACAAGGAGGTAGCTGACCAGTGTGGCCTCTCCCCGCTGTGCAGTGTGGGTAAAAATAGAGATAGAGGAAGGGCAGGGGCTAAATGAGAGCAGAAACCAGTTCACACTCCCAACGCTGCGACGATTAAAGTGGTGCACAAATAATTTGGGGGGCCTGGCGTAGGGCTCTAAAGGCTCGGATATAGTCGCGCTTTGGTCCGCAAGCTGGAGCGCACGTGCTGCGCGCGCACTGTGCATGCGTTTATAGTGTGGCACGGCAGCGCTTGGCAAAGTGCTGTTCTTTTACTGACCAGCAGGTGGCAGTACCCTCTAAAACCTGTGCATATGTTGCAAGAAAGGGTGTAGAAGAAGAAATCTACCGTAGAAGAAGAACTGTTTGAAATCACACAACAAAAACAAATAGCTTTCCGCTCGCGTGCTGAACTGTTGTCTTTATTTGCGGCTTTCAATGCATGGAGTCAGCGGAGGAGAAAGCGATCACGTGACTTTTGGCGAAAAAACAAAAGAAAAGTCCGACTCCAGATCAGGAATGAAGGAGAATTTAATACATTTTGTGTCACAAAACATTCCTCCATGCGTCGCGACGCCGTTTCCACGACCACAGCGGCGCAGACAGCTGCAGAATCTGGCGTGAAGGCTGTCGGTGAGGTCCACACCCGACCTGTCAATCAATTCGGCGCGCGCGCTAGGCTTGCGGAGCTTCAAAATCTGGGAGGTGCACGACCACGCGCGAAACCAACGCGCTGGCCAAAGCGCGGGGGCGGGGACTTCGCGATTGCGTCACTTTGGCCGCGCGCCCTATGCGACGCGTCAACTATATCCTAGGCTTAACAGACTACTCGAGTAATCGACACATCGATTCCTAGGACATCTATCGAGTTTTTAAATTTCACATCGAGTATTCGTAGTGACGTCATCACGTCGCAGTTACAGAACAGAAAATGAATCAACTTCCTGTTTGGAGTGCGTTGCGAAACGGTGTTACACCAAATTCTGTGACCACCGTATATTGTGACCATAGGGGCGGTGTTGCATGCACTGTTGCAGGTCATGGTGTAACACCGGGTCCAATCGACCGAACCAGAACCAGCTTCCACTGACCTTGTTTCATAAACAAAAAGCAAAAAATATGAATCTCTAAACTTATAAAAAACCCTATGAACATAATAATCTCTAAAACTAAACCTAATGCTCAGCACAGCTGGCGGTGTTGCGGGGTGGTCGACCGCCCCACTGTTTTTAGTTTCGTTTTTGAAGTGTCGCACGTTTCTTTCACTTTTGCAGCTTAATAATAATAACTAATAGTTGTGGTTTTCCTGTGACTTATCTGCAGTATGATAAATGGTACAAGCAGAATATACACTCCCAATGTTTTGTTGGTCCTTTTTTTGTTTTGTAAATATTAAATGACGTTTTTTTTGCGGTTTTTATTTATTTATTTTTGCATCTTAATATCCTATGACATCATCAACTACTCAAGTTCTACTCAAGCTTTATTATGTTAATGGTAAGTTTAAAAATTATGTACTCGTTCAACCCCTAGCCTGGCGCCAACTTCTCATAACAATGTTTGGCTGGACATAATGAAAAAAAAAATAGATTCATTCATACAGACCGTAATAACCTTTTAATAACGAAAATGCAAAAAAAATATTTTTTTACTTTAATGAATAATAATTTGCTGTCGGTACATTTTTTTTCTTTCGGCTGCTCCCTTCTTCAGGGGTCGCCACAGTGAACTAACTAGCACGAAGACTTTGTATATGTTTTTATGCCAGCTGCCCTTCCTGACTCAATTAAAATCTGATGGAACAATATGGCAAATCAGAAATTACACACCCATGTAAATGACACATAAAACAAAACAGGAGCCAAATGAAGTATCAGGGAAGTTATTTTA
>JBBPBX010067983.1:0-19262 GCA_038048925.1 Garcialebias charrua | reverse complement strand
GTTATTGAATAAAAGTATATCGCGATATTTATCGTTATTGAATTATCGTCCAGCACTAATCTCTGGTGCTGAGGTCACCGAGGTGGTTAAAAAGCTCCGCGGTGGCAGGGCTCCGGGGGTGGATGAGATTCGCCCTGAGTTCCTTAGGGCTCTGGATGTTGTGGGGTTGTGTTGGCTTACGCGACTCTGCAATATCGCGTGGACATCGGGGGCAGTTCCCTTGGATTGGCAGACTGGGGTGGTGGTTCCCCTATTCAAAAAGGGGGACCGTAGGGTGTGTTCCAACTATAGGGGGATCACACTCTTAAGCCTCCCTGGTAAGGTCTATTCAGGGGTTCTGGAGAGGAGGGTCCGTCGGATAGTCGAACCTCGGATTCAGGAGGAGCAGTGTGGTTTTCGTGCTGGTCGTGGAACACTGGACCAGCTCTACACCCTCAGCAGGTCCTGGAGGGCGCGTGGGAGTTTGCCCAACCAGTTTACATGTGCTTTGTGGACTTGGAAAAGGCATTCAACCGCGTCCCTCGGGGGGTTCTGTGGGGGGTACTCCGGGAGTATGGGGTACCAGGCCCTTTGATATGGGCTGTTAGGTCCCTGTACGACCGGTGTCAGAGCTTGGTCCACATTGCCGGCAGTAAGTCACCGGCAGTAAGATACGGCCGGATGAGGATCAGTTCCTCCAAATCCGAGGCCATGGTCTTGAGCCGGAAAAGGGTAGCATGCCCTCTCCGGGTCGGGGAGGAGGTCCTGCCCCAAGTGGAGGAGTTTAAGTATCTCGGGGTCTTGTTCACGAATGAGGGAAAACTGGAGCGTGAGATCGATAGGCGGATAGGTGCAGCATCCGCAGTGAAGCGGGCGCTGTACCGGTCTGTCGTGGTGAAGAGAGAGCTGAGTCAAAAGGCAAAGCTCTCAATTTACCGATCGATCTACGTTCCCACCCTCATCTATGGTCATGAGCTTTGGGTTATGACCGAAAGAACGAGATCTCGGATACAAGCGGCTGAAATGAGTTTTCTCCGCAGGGTGTCTGGACTCTCCCTTAGAGATAGGGTGAGAAGCTCAGTCATCCGGGAGGGACTCGGAGTAGAGCCGCTGCTTCTCCACATCGAGAGGAGCCAGTTGAGGTGGCTCGGGCATCTGGTTAGGATGCCTCCTGGACGCCTCCCTGGTGAGGTGTTCCGGGCATGTCCCACCGGGAGGAGACCCAGAGGAAGACCCAGGACACGCTGGAGGGACTATGTTTCTCGGCTGGCCTGGGAACGCCTTGGGATTCCCCCAGAGGAGCTGCTCCAAGTGGCTGGGGAGAGGGAAGTCTGGGCCTCCCTACTTAGGCTGCTACCCCCGCGACCCGACCCCGGATAAGCGGAAGAAAATGGATGGATGGATGGATGGATAAAATGCTATGCATATCATATGGTTGTTACTGAATATATGTCACCAGCTCTAACAGTTGTTACACAAATTTTGTAGCAAATAAGCCTAAAGAAAGTACAGTACAGTATATAAAATATTGGTATCGTATCGGCATTGGTTATCATCCAAATAAGTTTGTTAACATATTGGCATATCAGATACAAAATTACAGGCATTTTATATATTTTTAATTGTTTGCCCATTTGTGAGATTCACCCAAAATGCATTGTTTTAGCAGAGCATGACAGAGGTAAAGTCAGTGTCATACATACAAGCTTTAATGAGAAAAATAAAACAAAGCTGGTACAGATTATTTAAGTTTCTTTTTTTAAGTTCTAAAGTTTTCTTTCATTTCCGTCCTTCACTGCAGATATGGTTTCCATGAAGGAATGTGGCTGCTGCAACTGTCCTGATAGGTTAAGAGATACCGTCATAGCAATAATCATGACGTGGCGGCGCTTGGCCTTTTGTCATCTAGATAATTTGAAAAATCCTCTTCTTGTAGTCAAGGTCACTATTGAGATTTTATTTCAGCTAGATTTCACTGAATATTCAACAATGGAATAAGGTGCTATTGTATCTCATTTACCCTATTCCAAACGACCAGGTGATATAAAACCCAAATTTGATAATTACCAGATTTAATTAATTAATCCAAAAGCTCATCTCGTCTTATTCTGTTCAGACATGTGTATGTTGGAGCCCATCCCAGCTGTCAACCAGCGACAAGCCAGTTACACACTGGATAGGCTGCCAGCATGTCTCATACTCACAAGCGCTAAGAGTTCAGATTCCAACTTCCTCATTCCAAAACAGGAAAATAAAAATGTGTCAGATAAGATACAGCAGGGGTCACCAACCTTTTCAAAACTGAGAGCTACTTCGTGGGTACAGAGTCATACAAAGGGCACCAGTTTGATAAACTCTTTGGAAATAACAAAGTGTAAATTGAAAAAAAATGTATAATAAACATATTTTTAAGATAGACATTTTAAAATGTACTGTATATAAATACAAAAATATTATAACAACTGAATAAAATGACATTTTAAATGCAGTTTAGTAGTGAGTTGTGCTATTTTTAGAACAGGTCCGGGGGCACCTCAAATGGCCCTTGGGGGCACCCGGGTGCCCGCGGGCACCACGTTGGTGACCCCTGAGATACAGTATGTAACTTTATCGGACAAGTTTTAAGGTGAAACTGACAGTGTTCAAGGCAGCACTCTAGATTAGATCCTCTTTCCGTCACTTTCAGTTCTGCTAGACAGAAAATAAACCTTAAACTCTGTATATCCTTCAGCATAGGTTTAACAGGAAACACTTCAAAGTAATATTATATTAATAAAAACAGTTAAAGTTCTTATTATAGTGCATGTGTGTGTCAAGTTACATCTTTAACAAATGTCACGTAGGTCAGCTCCTTGCTTACACACACGTACACAGTTACACTTTAGGAGGACAAAGCAGTCGTCTCCTTCCTGATCAGCTACTTCTCCCTCCCCCAATGTTACACACAAAACAACATCATTTCAACAGATGTCAGTTTTGTGGAAAAGAACAAGAATAGATAATAGTACTCGTCATTGTGGACTTGTTACGCTTTATTTTTCTCCTCCAACAAGTGCAAGAGAATTGAACTTCAACTGTGTTGTGGCTTTGGTCAACACAAAAACAAATTTATGCACACAATATTTTATACAAGAGTGACCTATGGGCTAAAAACAACTACTGTACCAGTATATGTATACTGTATAGTTGACAAATGTACTGTAGCTAATAACATACTGATGTTTTTCTAATACATTTTAATTATGCATAAACTCAAATATTCACATTTTGTGGAAACAATTCACAATAAAGATTAATACCGGTATCGGGTAACAGGCAGTTTTAAAAAGACTAAAATACTAAACAGGTTAAACGTTGGATACAAACTTGTTGATAAACAGCAGAAAGTGTATGGCATTTTGGATTTTTTTTAAATGTTGGGCAGCATGGTGGCACAACTGGTAGAGCTGTTGCCTCTCAGTGAGCAGGTCCCCGGTTCAAATCCCGGTCCGGGGGCCTTTCTGGGTGGAGTTTGCATGTTCTCTCCGTGCATGCGTGGGTTTTCTCCAGGTGCTCCGGTTTCCTCCCACAGTCCAAAAACATGCATGTTAGGCTGATTGGTAACTCTAAATTGACCCTGGGTGTGAGTGAGACAGGTCCCTCTTGTAAATGAGTCCCTGTGGCTCAACGAGGCTAGCCTGTATAAATAAAGGTTGAATGAATGAATGAAAATGCAATCTTTCATGCATAGAAAGCAATTCCTCCAGCAGAGCAGACATTTCTAAATTTTATAAAAATGTAAAAGATGAGTAGAAGTTTGAACATTCTTAGATAATCTGTACATTCAATTTTCATTTATGACAAATGTAATATGTTGGGACACCATTTCAATGTCATTTGATTTTGAATCTTTGAAAAAAAATAAAAAATGCACTTAAGTCGACCATAGCCCACACGAAGAGGCCCTTGTTGCTGAGCTACCCCCCCCTTACATTCTATGTTTCCCCCCGCTTCTTCCTGACCCACTTCCTCAATCCGCAAAGCCATAAGAAGGCAGGCGAAACACTCCTAAAGGCCTCGTATTGCTGCTCATCAAGCAGATGTTGAAGTGTCTGAGAAGACTTAACAAATCCAAACACAGCTGTACAGTGTTGACCCCAGGTTGACTTTCAACCTTCACCTCTCTTGAGATCCCCAGCAAGAGTCACACAGGCAAACCTCGTGAGGGTAGGGTAACCTACTTCACCACAGAGGCAATAAATGTACGTTTTCTTGGCTCACTAACCAGTACTGTAATTACAATTCAAAACACCTCATTGTCATTACAAAGCAAAACCACGAGATCTGAGGGATTACACAGAGAGCAAAGTGGGCCTTCATCCACTTTGATGGGAGGGAGTTTAAACTGAGTCACTGGTCAAAAATACAGAGCTGTGGGTCAATTTACAATTATGTTATCGTTTTAGTTTATTGTTAATATTTATTTACAGCTGCTTAAGAACAGACTGGTCAATTGAAAAGTCATGCAAAAACAAACCTAATCACTTTTTTTTGTTCCTCTTTCAATGTTTAAGAATTATGATTTTAATAATATAATAACAATAATAATTTTATTTAAAAGCGCCTTTCAGGACACCCAAGGACACTTTACAGCAAGAAAACAAATTGAAATATAAAATAAATAAAGAATATAAAATACAAAAGAATATAAAATACATTTAGTAAAGTTAATGATAAGCGAGTCTAAAGAGATGTGTTTTCAGAGCAGTCTTGAACAGAGAAAGGGAGGTGGTGTTTCGAAGGTCTGGCGGTAGAGCGTTCCAGAGGTGAGGGGCAGAGCAGGTGAAGGTCCTGCTCCCCATGGTGGAGAGGCGGGCAGAGGGTACATTTGTTCTATAATGCTTAATAAATATATTGTGCACACTTAATATGCTGCATCGTGGTCAAAAAGTCCTTATAATAAATATACATGTGTAACATATGTCTTGTTTAAAATAATTGGACAAATGAGATGCAGGGTGACACAAGGAGGAAATCATGAAACCCATCTCAAGTTTAAGCGTGATTAAACCAAACTTCTGGGATGTTTTTGGCTATAAAAAGAGCAGCTATTACACAGTAATAAATGGACTCTGATTTTTCTCCACGTGTTATAAATGCAGAGAGCAGAGCCTGAAGACACTGGAGAGATGTGCTTCATGAAAAGGTTGAGCCCCTTTCTTCCACACAACTGATCGTGTGTGTGTGTTAGTGGGTCAAATCAGAACCACGCTTCTGGGTGGAAAATTCTCAACTTCATTCAAACGGTATGTGAAAAACGAGAAAGTCCATAAGACATTTCTGCGTGTGATGAACGCTATTGTTCAGTTCGGGGGAGAATGCCAGGGGCCAGGGCGCGGTTTGTGCTGACTGCACCTCCGTCTGTGTGCGTGGATCTGTCGGAGATAAGTTTTCCTGCTGCCGCACTACGGTTAGCTACCCCACCCAGTTCAATAACCCCCAACAACAACCCGTTTTACCTCCTTATATAGAAAAAACAACAAGGTTGACTTGAAAACTGCATTTCCTTTGGCTCTGAGATAAGAAACTTCCTGCCGCTGTCAGTTAGCTAACGCTAGCTAAAGAAACAATTCACGTTAAGGTATCTTTCCTGTCTGGACTGCTGCGGCTAGATGAGTGAATGAAATTGTTAGCTTAAAATAGCCAACTATAAAATCAATATATGTTGTGACCTACCTTCACGGTGGAGAATAAAAGTATTCCTGAAAGATGAATGACAGAACAAAATCAAACGCGTTTCCCAAATTATTCCTCCCTCTACCGGAGCTGCAGCTGCGCTGACACAATGTTCTTTCTGCTCTTGCCCATTCTCTTCCGCAAGCCCCGCCTCATGACGTATACGCGAGATATGAGTGGCTGCTCTCCTTTTGACAGACAGGTTTAGCAGCCAATCAAAATGGCGTTATGGATAAATGGGGCTCTCACAGCTCTTTTCTTCAAACTCCCTGCTAAGGAATTTCTAAGGACAAAATTTTAAATGGACACTGGGATTTTTTTTTTTTGTGAGACAGAGTGAGAACCTGGGACATCTTTTCTTTGATTGCAGGATAGTTCAGCAATTTTGGCTTGATTTTAAAATGTGGATCCAAATCCAAAGGGATTCAGCTGACTCTCACTTTAAATAAATCAAATTTGGGTTAATTAATAAGATTGGAAATAATGAATATGCTATCAATAATTTGATTATACTGTATTAGCTAAACATTATGTTCATAAATGTCATTTTTTCAAATGTAAACCTATGTGAACCACTGGAAGAATTAACTAAAGTCTATATGCAAAATATGTAAATGAAAAAAAAAATGCTGGCAAATTTTTTAGTTTCTTGGCTGATTTCAATTTCCTCATATAATGTTTATTTTCTTCTTCTTTCTTGTTCTTTATTTGTTTTATTTACACTATGTCAGGGGTCTGCAACCTTTAGGATCAAAAGAGCCATTTCTGCCCCTTTGTTCACTAAATTAAATGTGTCCAGAGCTGCAAAACTCACTGCAGTTGTCATTATCAACTGGTGGCACATGGCCCACTTTAAGTTTGTTAGAGGGAGGTTTTCTGGCCAGTAGGCATTAAGTTATAAAACTAAAAACATCTAATGATAGTTAACATTTATTGATATTTTTCCATATTTTTCCATTTTGAGACTAAAGAGAAGACTGGATTCCATCCATCCATCCATTATCTTTACTTGCTTTTTACTTTCTGGGTTGTGGGGGATCACTGCTGCTCATAACCCTCGAGTTTTGTTCTCCACCCTAAACTCTGTTCTCCACCTCACTGAACAATCACCCATGGAAGCCTCGACTGAGCTGTGCGAGAACTTCCAACATTTCTTTTTAGATAAAATCGCAACCACCAGGGCTCTCATTTCTCCTCCATCTCACGATCCATCCATCCCACCTCAATCTGTTGCTGTGTTTGACCATTTTGAACCAGTCTCTCTGTCCTCTCTAGAGCAGGTCATGTGTAGCCTGAAACCATCTGGCTCCCCCTTCGATGTGGTCCCCCCTCGGCTTCTAAAGGAGGTTTTTCACACTCTAGGTCCCTCCATTCTCTCTATTGTTAATAGCAGTCTATCCTCGGGTGTGGTGCCAAAATCATTAAAACATGCTGCTGTTCAACCCCTCCTGAAAAAACCAAACCTCGACCCGTCAGTATTATCCAATTTCAGGCCTGTCTCCAGACTCCCATTTGTTTCTAAACTTCTAGAGAAAATAGTTGAGTCCCAACTAAAGTGCTTCCTGGAGGATCACGCTATCCCCGAGCTATTCCAGTCTGGCTTCAAATCCCTCCACAGCACTGAGACTGCCCTACTGAAGGTTTTTAACGACATCTTTCTATCCACAGATACTGGTGACTCTGTGCTGCTTGTCCTATTGGACCTCACATCCGCTTTCGACACCATTGACCATGAGATCCTCATTGCTAGGTTGGAGCAGTGGGTGGGCATCTCAGGATCAGCCCTAAACTGGTTCAGATCCTACCTCTCTGACAGGTCTTTTTGTGTGTCCATCAACGATTTTACTTCTGCAGTGGCGGCTCTTAAATGGGGGGTTCCGCAGGGGTCCATCCTGGGTCCTCTCTTGTTCTCCTTATACCTGCTGCCACTCGGTGCTATCTTCCGGAAACACAATATACCTTTCCACTTCTACGCTGATGACTGTCAAATCTACTTCCCCCTAAGACAAAATGGTACAGGCTCTATTCAACCTCTGCTCGACTGCCTGGCTGACATCAGGGACTGGATGGCTTTAAATTTCTTAAGCTTCAATGATAAGAAGTCTGAAGCCATATTGTTCCTTCCCAATGACACAACCTCAAACCACTGCATTGACCTGTCTGCTCTACCCCTGTCCGAAAAACAAAAAGTCAAAAATCTGGGAGTGATAATGGATCCTTCCATGAAACTCAACAGTCATGTAAACATGATCGTCAAATCCTGTTTTTTCCAGCTGAGGCGTCTGTCTAAGCTGAAGCCCATATTATCCAAAAAGCACCTGGAGACAGTGATTCACGCATTCATTACATCTAGGCTTGATTACTGCAATTCACTTCTGTTTGGCGTCAGTCAAGCCACCATTGCACGATTACAACTGGTTCAGAACGCAGCTGCCCGATTTTTAACCAGCACACGCAAAAGAGAGCACATTACACCAGTCTTGGCCTCCCTTCACTGGCTACCGGTTCATCTTCGAATCCAATTCAAAATTCTCATGTATGTCTACAAATCGCTGAACAGTCTCGCCCCCGCCTATCTCTCGGATCTGATACACCCATATGTCCCTCCACGTGCTTTGAGGTCAGAGGATCAGGTACTCTTAATAGTTCCAGAAACTCGCCTTAAGCGCAGGGGTGACAGAGCGTTCTCTGTAGCAGGCCCAAGACTCTGGAACGAGTTACCGCTGCTCATCAAACAGGCCCCCTCCCTCTCGGTTTTCAAATCCCGGTTAAAAACTCACTACTACTCCATCGCTTTCAATGCCAGCTGATGTGTACTGGATCGTTTGATTTATGATCTGCAATGTTTTTATGTTTTTCGTGTTGTACTTCATTGTATGTGTTGCCTGTTGCGTGTTTGTTTGTCCAGCACTTTGGTGGACTTGTTCCTGTTTAAAGTGCTTTATAAATAAAATGGTATGGTATGGTATGGTATGGTATCCAGGTTGCAAGTCTATCACAGAAGGCTGGATTCTTGTAAAAGAAAATACATTATACATATTTTTGTAAAACAAGCAATGAACAGTTCAGGCTTATGTGTTGTTTTTTTAATTGTTGAGATATTGAGTATCTTACTTTAAAGAGGAAAATAAAACATAAAGTTAAAGGAGTATAATTTACTCTGTACTGTATTTGTACTAGTGTCCACATATTTGCAAAGGAAATTACAGAAAAACAGCTAAAACTAGTCATTTTTTGTTGTGGGTACAACATCCTATAAAATTCAGTTTTATGTTAGTTTTGGTCAAAGCTTGAAAGAGCCGCTGCAGAGGGACCAAAGAGCCACATGTGGCTCCAGAGCCGCAGGTTGCAGACCCCTGCACTATGTTATGAATCACTTTTTGTGACTTTCGATTATAAGAATTGGTACTTTTTTGTTTTGTATTGTTAACAGTTAAATGCATTTAAAAATAAATATTTAATTGGGGGCCTAATTCCTTTTCTCTTGACCATATAATTCATATCTGGTTTATAATCTATTGTTTAATGTACTTGTTCCATTGCTGTTCATCATTCTTTAGTTAGCAGGTCGCTTTCGTAAATGAGCCCTCGAAGCTCAATAAGATTTACCTGACTAAATAAAGGTTGAATGAATGAATTAATCTATGATTAGTTTAGTTAGAACAGTCATATTTACCAGTTAATTAACTAGTTAAATTGGATTTACTGTACAATACCAAAGTTTTAAACCACTCCTAATGTTCTTGTAATTTGCTTTTAAGTATGTTTTTGTAATCCCTTATAGCGGTCTTAATCAATTAAGTCTAAAGATCTTTCATTTTTTTTGGACTTTGATTACCTTGTCCTAATTTTCTATCCTGTACTTGTACTTATAGGCACACAGCTTTGAGCACTTAAAAAAGTGGTCAGGCATCAAAGCCTATTATATTATAGCTGACAAACAGTATCAGAAGTTGAAATTGCAAAAAGACCATTCAGTACAGCAGGACAGATTCTCTCTCCCAAAAGAACCAGACTGGACTCAAAAAACTTTGAAAACCAACTTCTTCTGAACTTGAACAAGAAATTCTTGCTGCAATATTAAAATGTGTCAGTTCATGGATAATAGGACAAGAGATATCTCCAAATGTCTCAACACTCGGGTCCAAGTTTTGAAAATGGTGTCAGGAAGTTAAAATATTGTTCACTATTGACCCATTAAAGGTCGACTAGACAGTATTTTAACTAGAGATGATGACAAACTGCAGTTGAAATTATTAGACCATGTTCCTTTGTTAGGTCTAATGCTCTTTTTTTTCAGGCAGACAACTTTTACTGAAATGTGTTTACTGCAGTTAAAATGACACATTGGTTTTACTTTGTGTTAATAAAAACTTTTTTTAAAGATACAATCATTCCTTATTATTCTTATTTTGAACATGTAACTCTGCATGTCATCCCTGAAATTCTGACGCACAGAATCACAAGTCCAAGTGTGAACTGTGTCACAGAGTAAACAATAAAAACATGTATTATCTGCAGCATTGTTCATTAAAATGACTCAACACTATTAATGTATTACGAAAAATATACATACGCACACTTGATATTGTAGACCACTGCATTCGGTAATACATTTAGCAAGTACTTTTACTTGAATGCTTTAAGTATTTTTAAAAGCAAGTACAGTACTGTATACTGACTTTTCCTTAAGTTAAAACATTAATATGGTACTTCTACTTTTACTAGAGTACATTTTTGTCTGTTTATTTGTACTTTTACTTAAGTACATGTACAGTGTTTGAGTACTTTCTCCACCACTGCTGACCATAAAAATAACATATTGCAGTTTGAGAGCCCTCTGAGATAATAACACTGACATTAATTCTGACATTAATTCTGTAAGTTGTTCCCAAGAGCACCACAAGATGGCAGCATTCAGCACGTCCACAGTAACAGGCTCCTCACAGCAGGAGCAGCTGCAGCACATCATCCAATCGGTTTCAATAACTGCTGTCACACAAGGTAATTTAGCAGCTATTGCTTTCTATCAAATGTCTTCTGTGCTGAATGAAAACCACTTTAAACAATTTAGTGAATGCACTGAGGTATAAAACCATTATATCATTTTAACATCACAAACCACTGAGTTTTTCACCAAACAGAGTGTTGAGTTCTTACCTCTTCTCATAGATGGTTTCCTCTCCATTGTCCTGTCAGGGGTTTTGTGAGGCGTATCGAACGCTGCCTTCATCTGTGCCACCTTCACAGACTGACCCTGCTCCTCACACTTGACCTCTGCCGGTTTGGGCCGCTCGTGGTGCTGCAGCTTTTCGTGCAGCTGAATCGTCTCCTTTATGAGTTCTGAAACAGGCCTGGGTTTGTGCTCGTTCTGGGATTTGTCTCTCATTGCGACGCTGTCATGGCTCTCCGTGCAGGGCTTTCTCTCAGGATGATGATGTGGTGGTGTGTGTTCTGAGTAAAGCACCTGATTTTGATGATCCTGCTTCATGCTGGCTGACACTTGGTGGCTCTTCTGTGTGAGAACAGTCCCATCTGCAACCAGCACTGCACCAGCTGGCACCGAGGTGTCATCACAGCCCTCCTTCACCACCTGCGGGCTTCCTGATTCATGGTCCACACTGTCAGAGCCAGTTGTGCTGCTTTTCACGTCGGACTTCTCTGCAGGAACAATCTGAGACGGTTCTACAATTTGCCCGACGGTGTTTGCAGACGGCAGCTCAGCATGAAACTTGGAATGGAGAGCAGATCCTTTGACGACCACACCCCTCACCTCACATGATGATGATCTCTCATGCGAGGCAGCTGATTGTGAGATGTTCAAAGGCACGCTTTGAGAAGGTTTTGGACTTCTTTGTATCTCCTCGTTCACTTTCTCTAAAGCCTTTGCTGGTTTGACGCCCCCGCCTCTCAAGGAATGGGATTTTGTGAGAGAGCTCCCAGACATAACATGGGCAGTCTCTGCAGACTGAACACAAAGTACATCTGAGGTTAAACTCTGAGCACTGACTGTCTCTTTCATGTCCAGTTCCAGAGTTTCAGGATCTCTCTCTTCTACTTGAGTATATGAAACCATCTTAATGCCATCATGCTGGTCACTAGATGCTGCTGAAAGTCTACTGCCCACCATCTCCCCTGCGCTCCCAGGAACATTTGAGGTGTCCTGAATGCCAACTTCTTTTATTTTAGACAAAGACGAGGTTGCCTCGGTTTTGTTTCGCTTTAGTAGCTTCTCCAAAATGGAGCTGGGCTCAACGAGCGAGGCCGTGTTTGATGCATGAGTGGAGGCCATGACATCGTTTGTTTCAGCTGAGTCCATCTGCTGTCGGGCCACCTCCCTCTGATCATCTGCGTCTGTGACTTTTGGTTTCTCGTTCCAGACAGAGTCGTCTTTTAGCGTTTCTTCTTTAGTTTTAGTCTCTGTTCTCTCTCTTGGAGCTCCACGCTGAATGGCAGCACTGATGTCTAATGAAGACTCCTTCTGCGGGCTGTTTTTTAAAGGATGTGGGGGTTGAGCTGGTGGTTCCTTCCTCTCACTCATGCAGCCTTCTGTTACTTCATTCAGCTTAATATCCTGCTCCTCAGCTTCACTCAGAAGTGGAACAGGCAGCAGTTCGCTTCCTGTTTGGGCTCCATATGTGCTGCTCAGCATCACAGAGTCCTGGTTTTCCTCTTTTGGTGGGATGGCCTCCTCAGCCTGATGCTCCATCTTGATCTCTGAAGATGCCTGAAGTTCCTCCTCAGCTTTTCTCGGGTTTGCGTTAATTTGATTAAACAGCTTGTGTGTTCTTTCCAGCCTCTCGATTCCTGGGCTGCTCTTGTGATTCTTGTCCGCTCCACGTGAAGTGGCCCTGCCTCCGCCCTGCTTTTCTGCAGCCCCTCCTTGTCTCACCTCCCACAATTGTTTGTAGCTCTCAGTAGAACTTGTTGGTTCTTTGCAGGGTCTTTGCTTCTGGTGCAGAGACTCTTGCTCGTCTGACTCTTCCTCAACTTCCTTTTCCAATGAACCTTCCCCTTCTGTGGTATCAGCTGCACGGCCGTCCGTGCTTTCAAAGTCACGGCACGGCCTTGAGTCCTCTAACTCTTCATGGAGGATCTGTTCTTCCCCTTCCATTTTGTCCTGGTTCTGTCCCATAATGCTCTGCAGAGAAAAAGTCATAATATTGACCCCCAAAAAAATATATACTTTTTGTGGGCGGTTACTTCAACATTGCAAACCAGTTAAAACTGTGGGGGTAAAACTGACAAAAATGAAAAAGACACCTAGGATTGACTTCACAGTTTTTATGGTTTTGGGAAGCGATCATGTGGCACGCTTCAAACAGGTCGTCACACAAGAGTTACTTTCAAGGTGGCGGCTAAATCCCCTTTCTTGTGACCTCAGCAGCTACAGTTAGCTCTCTGTCTTGCTGTCATGTGTTTTTTTCTACTATGACTTCATGTGACCTTTAAGGGAACGTTACCCTGGCCTGAGCTGTCGGTACAAATGATGTAAAACTGTGAAGAAGGCTGATGAAGACGCATAAAAACCTCAGCAGGAAGAGGTCAAACCTGCAGGATCATGTTGTGGAGANCATAACATGGGCAGTCTCTGCAGACTGAACACAAAGTACATCTGAGGTTAAACTCTGAGCACTGACTGTCTCTTTCATGTCCAGTTCCAGAGTTTCAGGATCTCTCTCTTCTACTTGAGTATATGAAACCATCTTAATGCCATCATGCTGGTCACTAGATGCTGCTGAAAGTCTACTGCCCACCATCTCCCCTGCGCTCCCAGGAACATTTGAGGTGTCCTGAATGCCAACTTCTTTTATTTTAGACAAAGACGAGGTTGCCTCGGTTTTGTTTCGCTTTAGTAGCTTCTCCAAAATGGAGCTGGGCTCAACGAGCGAGGCCGTGTTTGATGCATGAGTGGAGGCCATGACATCGTTTGTTTCAGCTGAGTCCATCTGCTGTCGGGCCACCTCCCTCTGATCATCTGCGTCTGTGACTTTTGGTTTCTCGTTCCAGACAGAGTCGTCTTTTAGCGTTTCTTCTTTAGTTTTAGTCTCTGTTCTCTCTCTTGGAGCTCCACGCTGAATGGCAGCACTGATGTCTAATGAAGACTCCTTCTGCGGGCTGTTTTTTAAAGGATGTGGGGGTTGAGCTGGTGGTTCCTTCCTCTCACTCATGCAGCCTTCTGTTACTTCATTCAGCTTAATATCCTGCTCCTCAGCTTCACTCAGAAGTGGAACAGGCAGCAGTTCGCTTCCTGTTTGGGCTCCATATGTGCTGCTCAGCATCACAGAGTCCTGGTTTTCCTCTTTTGGTGGGATGGCCTCCTCAGCCTGATGCTCCATCTTGATCTCTGAAGATGCCTGAAGTTCCTCCTCAGCTTTTCTCGGGTTTGCGTTAATTTGATTAAACAGCTTGTGTGTTCTTTCCAGCCTCTCGATTCCTGGGCTGCTCTTGTGATTCTTGTCCGCTCCACGTGAAGTGGCCCTGCCTCCGCCCTGCTTTTCTGCAGCCCCTCCTTGTCTCACCTCCCACAATTGTTTGTAGCTCTCAGTAGAACTTGTTGGTTCTTTGCAGGGTCTTTGCTTCTGGTGCAGAGACTCTTGCTCGTCTGACTCTTCCTCAACTTCCTTTTCCAATGAACCTTCCCCTTCTGTGGTATCAGCTGCACGGCCGTCCGTGCTTTCAAAGTCACGGCACGGCCTTGAGTCCTCTAACTCTTCATGGAGGATCTGTTCTTCCCCTTCCATTTTGTCCTGGTTCTGTCCCATAATGCTCTGCAGAGAAAAAGTCATAATATTGACCCCCAAAAAAATATATACTTTTTGTGGGCGGTTACTTCAACATTGCAAACCAGTTAAAACTGTGGGGGTAAAACTGACAAAAATGAAAAAGACACCTAGGATTGACTTCACAGTTTTTATGGTTTTGGGAAGCATATACTTTTTGTGGGCGGTTACTTCAACATTGCAAACCAGTTAAAACTGTGGGGGTAAAACTGACAAAAATGAAAAAGACACCTAGGATTGACTTCACAGTTTTTATGGTTTTGGGAAGCGATCATGTGGCACGCTTCAAACAGGTCGTCACACAAGAGTTACTTTCAAGGTGGCGGCTAAATCCCCTTTCTTGTGACCTCAGCAGCTACAGTTAGCTCTCTGTCTTGCTGTCATGTGTTTTTTTCTACTATGACTTCATGTGACCTTTAAGGGAACGTTACCCTGGCCTGAGCTGTCGGTACAAATGATGTAAAACTGTGAAGAAGGCTGATGAAGACGCATAAAAACCTCAGCAGGAAGAGGTCAAACCTGCAGGATCATGTTGTGGAGACAAACTTTTCCATGACATTGTCTAATTGCTAAACGAGTTTTCCCCTCACAAAACCACAGCAGTACGCAGAGTAAACACAGTAGGGCACAATGCACAATGATCTGCACCATGAGTTCTGTTTCTCCTCTGCTTCCTCACGGCCTGTCTGTGCGACAACACGAGTGCTCGTCTGTTTGTCTGTCAAGGCTGCACACCAGCCACACAGATGGTTAATGGGAGGAAATGTTTCTGCACTACGAAGGAGGCGAGGCTGTGCAAAAGAGCTGATGACTCAAGAGGAAGAAAAATTATGATGATCACATAAAAAGATGTGAAAACACCAGAGAAGCAATTTCAAGATTTCATTTGGTTTGTGTCAGGTAGAAGCTAGAATCATGACAAAAAGGAATTTGCATCCAGCTTCGCTGACCTTATGGAGAACCTCTTCCCTGAAGGCAAATCTTCTTCTGCAACAACTGCTTCATTATTTTGCCTCAACCTCCCTGAGATGATCATTTGATCACCATGTGCTCAGCTGGCCCAGCATACCCAGACATACAGGAATTCAAAGTCAACGAACCACCCATTTCCCACAAACCAGAAAGTTTTCAAATACATTCCTTATTTTCCCTCGTATCAGTTGTGATCATACAAAAACTAGCACAGCGGATGACAGCTCACTGCTCCCAACATACACTGGACGAAAAGGCCTAATATCCGGGGAAATATAACAGTATGCAAGTGTCCGTATCTGCCACATATCCAATATGTTTCCGGTGCTATACGGGGAGATCTCATCTTTAACAGATCTTAGTACAGGATATCCCATGCATACCCATCTGTGATAGATCCTAGCACTGGATTTTTTCTGTATCCTCATACATGATAAATCCTAGTATAGGATATTTTCGGTATACACATCTGCGATAGATCCTAGTATAGAATATTTTATGCATACCCATACTTGAGAGATCCTAGTATTGGATATTTTCTGGATACCCATATGAGAAAGATCCTACTACTGCATATTTTCCAGATACATATCTGTGATAGATCCTAGTATTGGATATTTTCTGGATACCCATACATAATAAATCCTAGCATTGGATATTTCCGGATACAAATCTGTGACAGATCCTAGTATTGGATAGTCTTTGGATACACATCTGTGATAGATCCTAGTATTGGATATTTTCCAGATACCCATACACAAAAAATCCTACCATTGGATATTTGCCGGACACACATCTGTGACAGATCTTAGTATTGGATATTTTCTGGATACCCATAGATAATAAATCCTAGTATTAGATATTTTCCGAATACACATCTGACAGATCCACATATTGGATATTTTCCGGATATCCATACATAATAAATCCTAGCATTGGATATTTGCCGGATACACATCTGTGACAGATCCTAGTATTAGATATTTTCCGGGTACCCATACATAATAAATCCTAGTATTAGATATTTTCCGGATACACATCTGACAGATCCTCATATTGGATATTTTTCGGATACCCATACATAATAAATCCTATCATTGGATATTTGCCGGATATACATCTGTGACAGATCCTAGTATTGGATATTTTCCGGATACCCATACATAATAAATCCTAGTATTAGATATTTTCCGGATACACATCTGACAGATCCACATATTGGATATTTTCCGGATATCCATACTAGTAAATCCTAGTATTGGATATTTTCCGGATACACATCTGTGATAGATCCTAGTATTAGATATTTTCTGGATACCCATACATAATAAATCCTAGTATTGGATATTTTCCAGATACACATCTGACAGATCCTCATATTGGATATTTTCTGGATACCTATACATAATAAATCCTATCATTGGATATTTTCCGGATACATATCTGTGATAGATCCCAGTATTGGATATTTTCTGGATACACATCTGACAGATCCTTATATTGGATATTTTTTGGATACCCATACATAATAAATCCTAGCATTGGATATTTTCCGGATACACATCTGTGATAGATCCTAGTATTGGATATCTTCTGGATACCCATACATAATAAATCCTAGTATTGGATATTTTCCAGATACCCATACATGAAAAATCCTAGTATAGGATATTGTCTAGATATGTATATTTAACTGTACACTTGCATATTGTGTGTGTGTGTATGTGTGTGTGTGTGTATGTGTGCATGTGTGTGTGTAGGGGGTTATGGAGAACAAGATCTGTGAGTTTGGTGGTCCTATCACTGCGTTTAGTTGGAAATCCTAACCCCAATTTGTTAAAATACAAATACCCATAATTCATAGGGAGAACGTAGGATGGACAGGAATCTCATAAATTGCGGTCAGGGAGTTATGGAGAACAAGATCTGTGAGTTTGGTGGTCCTATCACTGCGTTTAGGTGGAAATCCTAACCCCAATTTGTCCAAATACAAATACCCATAATTCATAGGTAAAAGTAGGACAGACACAAATCTCACAGATTGCGGTCAGGATTGTCGTGGAGAACAGGATCTGTGAGTTTGGTGGTCCTATCACTGCGTTTAGTTGGAAATCCTAACCCCAATTGGTCAAAATACCATAATCCAAAAAAAAAAGTGTTGGGAAAGTGTTGAAAGTTCCGATCAGCTCTGCAAGGTGCTGGCCAATATATTTAACACCTCACTTGCCCTGTACAGATCCTGTCTGCCTGAAGACCACACCACCATCATCCCAGTCCAAAAAAGCTCTACAGTGACTGCTCTAAATGACTGTTGGCCAGTGGCCCTCACCCGATAGTCGCTAAATGCTTCGAAAAACTGGTCATGACCCGCATCAAAACAACCATCATCAACAAGGACCCTCACCAGTATGCATACTGTGAGAACCAATCAACAGAGGATGCCATCTCCTCTGTGGTCCACACTGCTCTCACCCACCTGGAACAGAAGGACTCATACACCCATATGCTCTTTGTGGACTTCACATCTGCCTTCAAAATCATGATCCCCCAAACCCTGATGGACAAATTACTCACACTAGGACTAAGCCCCTCCATTTGCAACTGGTTCCTTGACTTCTAAACAGACTTCAGTCAGTGATGATCCACAATCAACTTCTCCTCTTCCACCATAACCCTCAGCACTGGCTCTCCTCAAGGATGTGTGTTGAGCCCTCTCCTGTTCACTCTGCTCACATATGATTGTGCAGATACCCATCCAGGTTGTCATAAAGTTTGCAGCTGATACAGCTGTGGTGGGATGCATCACAAACTATGATGAGTCCAGCTAAGCAGGAGGTGGAACACCTGGAGAGCTGGTGCAAAGCCTGATCAAGAAAGTTCATCAGAGACTCTACTTCCTCAGGCGGCTGAGACGAGCTGGTCTGAGAAGCTCAGTCCTCACCTCCTTCTACAGGTGTGCAGTGGAGAGCATCCTGTGCTCCAGCATCAATGTGTGGCATAGAGGCTGCACAGCTGCAGAAAGAAAAGCTCTGCAGAGAGTGGTGAAGGCTGCACAGAAGATGGAGTCAGTCTCCTCACCATCACAGGCATTTACACCTCCAGATGCAGGAAGAGAGCCACCTGCATCATGAAGGACCACACTCACCCAGCACACACACTTTTTGCCCCACTCCCCTCAGGAAGGATGTTGAGGAGCATTAAGTGTAGAACCACTAGACTGATGAACAGCTTCTACCCTGAGGCTGTTAGACTCATGAATATCTAACCAGAATGGTCACTGTGAAATATCACATCATATTGCTGCTGATCTGTTTCATGTTGCTACTGATCTGTTCATGTTGCTGATCTGTTCATGTTGCTGTTGATCTGTTTCATGTTGCTGATCTGTTTTGTGTTCATCTGCTCATGCAAACTCATGTTCGTGCTGCTCGTTGGAGTAGGTATTCCCCGACTTACGAGCGCTCTTACTTACGAGGTTCCAGACTTACGAGCTGGCAAATTTTTGGAAAAAACGCAAAAAATACAGAGTTTTTCTGTGTTTTTTCACCACAGTTCGTTAGCTAAACATGTGGACACACGTTTCCGATCATTTTTATGCACTAGTAAGCAGTTTTTCGATGAAAAACGAGTGTTCGTAGTCGCGCTAGCAAAACCGTTCCAACTTACGAGCAAAATTCCGGACTTACGAGAACATGTGCTTCGTGTTTCAACTTACGAAATTTCATCTTACGAGCACCTCGTTGTAACGGAACTCGCTCGTAAGTCGGGGACTACCTGTAATTTTATTCTATATATTAGTGCTTAGTGTATTTT
>JBBPBX010067982.1:0-19262 GCA_038048925.1 Garcialebias charrua | reverse complement strand
GGACCGGATGTGGGTCAATCACTGAAGGTTTGATGTATTAGACAGTTTTCGTGTAAGAGCTGTAAGCGTTTCGTTTTTCATGGCGAGATGTCCAACTTTGAGGTCTGGCCCCGCCCCTTCAGCATGCATGAAAACGCACAGTTTTGATAACATTTGTTCCCCCGTGCCTTATAAAGAAACTGGCCAAGTTTGAATCAAATCGAGCGAAATCCCTAGGAGGAGTTCGTTGAAATGCAGAGGCTGTAAACGGCCAAAAAGGGGTGAAAATTTGGTCATCGTTCCAAAATGGCCGCCTTACCATTTATCGTACAACATTGGTGCCAGAGGGTTTTCTGTGCATCTTGGTGAGTTGGACAAGTGTACCAAATTTCATGATTCTACGTCAAACTAAGGTCAATGCAGAGGGTATTTTGAATATTTCTAGGGGGCGCTCTTGAGCCGTTTCTGTAGCAATTTGCTAATTAGCATAAACACCTGTTCAAGGGGTGGGCAATGATCGATCATACTGATTTTGGTACTTCTCGGATCAAATCTGTGGATTTTAGATCCAAACGTATGGTTATGGCGTTACGTCTTACTTCGCCATGTCGCCACGCCCACTTGCTCCACCCAAAACGAACAGTGCTGGAAAGCTTGTTACACCAACATGTCTTTAGTCACTGGACACAATGTCACGCTGATTAGGTAACACGGGTCCGATATGGACCTTTCAAAGTAAAACTTTACACTTCCTGTTGTCAGGGGGCGTGGCTTAAGTGATGTCATGATTTGACCATACAGTTTTGCAGGGGACCGGATGTGGGTCAATAACTGAAGGTTTGATGTATTAGACTCTTTTCGTGTAAGAGCTGTAAGCGTTTCGTTTTTCATGGCGAGATGTCCAACTTTGACGTCTGGCCCCGCCCCTTCAGCATTCATGAAAACGCACAATTTTGATGTCGTTTGTTCCCCCATGCCTTATGAAGAAACTGGCCAAGTTTGAACCAAATCGAGCGAAATTCATAGGAGGAGTTCGTTCAAATGCAGAGGCTGTAAACGGCCAAAAAGGGGTGAAAATTTGGTCATCGTTCCAAAATGGCCGCCTTACCATTTATTGTACAACATTGGTGCCAGAGGGTTTTCTGTGCATCTTGGTGAGTTGGACAAGTGTACCAAATTTCATGATTCTACGTCAAACTAAGGTCAATGCGGAGGGTATTTTGAAAATTTCTAGGGGGCGCTCTTGAGCCGTTTCTGTGGCGATTTTTGCCACGCCCCCAAAATACGTAATTTTTCACCAGTCCTGACGAGTCCGCCAAATTTGGTGAGTTTTCGTATATGATAAAGCCTCCAAAAGGCCACTTCTTTGGGGGGAAGAAAAATAAAAATAATAAACACTACAATTACAATAGGCCTTCGCAGCGCTTAGCTGCTCGGGCCTAATTAAAGCCGCAAGCGGCGTTGAGGCCCTCGCAGCTTAGCGCCGCTCGGACCTTATTGAGGCGACCGCGCGAGCTCCAGCTCGTCCGCTCGGTCGCCATTTCGAAGTCTCTCGTGTCTACTCCGCACCAGGGGTGCACACGCACAATAAATCTGGTTCAGATCGGATGATGTCTCACTGAGATATAACAGTTTGAATAATCTAGGGGGCGCTCTGGAGTCACATGTTAAATATCAATGTGTCCACAAGGTCTCACTGATGATACACAATAAATCTGGTTCAGATCGGATGATGTCTCACTGAGATATAACAGTTTGAATAATCTAGGGGGCTATGGAGTTATATGTTAAACCACAATATCAATGTGTCCACAAGGGCTCACTGATTATTCACAATAAATTTGGTTCAGATCGGATGATGTATCACTGAGATATAACTATAGAAATAATGTAGGGGGCGCACTTGAGTCAAATGTTAGCCCACCATATCAATGTGTCCACAAGGACTCACTGATGATGCACAATAAATCTGGTTCAGATCGGATGATGTCTCACTGAGATATAACAATTTGAATAATCTAGGGGGCGCTCTTGAGTCATATGTTAAACCACAATATCAATGTGTCCACAAGGTCTCACTGATGAAACATAGTAAATATCGTGCAGATCGGATAATGTATCACTGAGATATAACTGTAGTAATAATATAGGGGGCGCTATGGAGTAAAATTTACATACATTATCAATGTGTGTAGAAGTGTTCACTGATGAATCACAATAAATCTCGTGCAGATCGGATAATGTATCACTAAGATATAACTGTAGTAATAATATAGGGGGCGCTATGGAGTAAAAATTTACATACCATTATCAATGTGTGTAGAAGTGTTCACTGATGAATCACAATAAATCTCGTGCAGATCGGATAATGTATCACTAAGATATAACTGTAGTAATAATATAGGGGGCGCTATGGAGTAAAAAATTACATACCATTATCAACGTGTGTCGAAGTGTTCACTGATAAAGCACAATAAATCTTGTGCAGATCGGATAATGTATCACAAAGATATAACTGTAGTAATAATACAGGGGGCGCTATGGAGTAAAAATTTACATACCATTATCAATGTGTGTAGAAGTGTTCACTGATGAATCACAATAAATCTTGTGCAGATCGGATAATGTATCACTAAGATATAACTGTAGTAATAATATAGGGGGCGCTATGGAGTAAAAATTTACATACATTATCAATGTGTGTCGAAGTGTTCACTGATAAAGCACAATAAATATCGTGCAGATTGGATAATGTATCACTGAGATATAACTGTAGTAATAATATAGGGGGCGCTAGGGAGTAAAAATTTACATACCATTATCAATGTGTGTAGAAGTGTTCACTGATAAAGCACAATAAATATCGTGCAGATTGGATAATGTATCACTGAGATATAACTGTAGTAATAATATAGGGGGCGCTATGGAGTAAAAATTTACATACCATTATCAATGTGTGTCGAAGTGTTCACTGATAAAGCACAATAAATCTCGTGTAGATCGGATAATGTATCACTGAGATATAACTGTATTAATAATATAGGGGGCGCTATGGAGTAAAAATTTACATACCATTATCAATGTGTATAGAAGTGTTCACTGATGAATCACAATAAATCTGGTTCAGATCGGATGATGTATCACTGAGATATAACAGTTTGAATAATCTAGGGGGCGCTCTGGAGTCATATGTTAGCCCACCATATCAATGTGTCCACAAGGGCTCACTGATGATGCACAATAAATCTGGTTCAGATCGGATGATGTATCACTGAGATATAACTATATAAATAATCTAGGGGGCGCACTTGAGTCAAATGTTAGCCCACCATATCAATGTGTCCACAAGGGCTCACTGATGATGCACAATAAATCTGGTTCAGATCGGATGATGTATCACTGAGATACAACAGTTTGAATAATCTAGGGGGCGCTATGGAGGCTATTTGCTAATTAGCATAAACACCTGTTCAAGGGGTGGGTAATGATCGATCATAATGATTTTGGTACTCCTCAGATCAAATCTGTGGAGTTTAGAACCAAACGTATTGTGACGGCGTTACGTCTTACTTCGCCACGTCACCACGCCCACTTGCTCCACCCAAAACGAACAGTGCTGGAAAGCTTGTTACACCAACATGTCTTCGGTGACTGGATACAATGTCACGCTGATTAGGTAACAGGGATCCCATATGGACCGTTCAACGTAAAACTTTACACTTCCTGTTGTCAGGGGGCGTGGCTTAAGTGATGTCATGATTTGACCATACAGTTTTGCAGGGGACCGGATGTGGGTCAATCACTGAAGGTTTGATGTATTAGACAGTTTTCGTGTAAGAGCTATAAGCGTTTCGTTTTTCATGGCGAGATGTCCAACTTTGAGGTCTGGCCCCGCCCCTTCATCATGCATGAAAACGCACAGTTTTGAAAATATTTGTTCCCCCGTGCCTTATAAAGAAACTGGCCAAGTTTGAATCAAATCGAGCGAAATCCCTAGGAGGAGTTCGTTGAAATGCAGAGGCTGTAAACGGCCAAAAAGGGGTGAAAATTTGGTCATCGTTCCAAAATGGCCGCCTTACCATTTATCGTACAACATTGGTGCCAGAGGGTTTTCTGTGCATCTTGGTGAGTTGGACAAGTGTACCAAATTTCATGATTCTACGTCAAACTAAGGTCAATGCAGAGGGTATTTTGAATATTTCTAGGGGGCGCTCTTGAGCCGTTTCTGTAGCGATTTGCTAATTAGCATAAACACCTGTTCAAGGGGTGGGCAATGATCGATCATACTGATTTTGGTACTCCTCGGATCAAATCTGTGGATTTTAGAACCAAACGTATGGTGATGGCGTTATGTCTTACTTCGCCACGTCGCCACGCCCACATGCTCCACCAAAAACGAACAGTATTGGAATGCTTGTTACACCAACATGTCTTCGGTCACTGGACACAATGCCACGCTGATTAGGTAACAGGGGTCCGATATGGACCGTTCAACGTAAAACTTTACACTTCCTGTTGTCAGGGGGCGTGGCTTAAGTGATGTCATGATTTGACCATACAGTTTTGCGGGGGACCGGATGTGGGTCAATAACTGAAGGTTTGATGTATTAGACTTTTTTCGTGTAAGAGCTGTAAGCGTTTCGTTTTTCATGGCGAGATGTCCAACTTTGACGTCTGGCCCCGCCCCTTCAGCATTCATGAAAACGCACAATTTTGATATTGTTTGTTCCCCCGTGCCTTATGAAGAAACTGGCCAAGTTTGAACCAAATCGAGCGAAATTCATAGGAGGAGTTCGTTCAAATGCGGAGGCTGTAAACGGCCAAAAAGGGGTGAAAATTTGGTCATCGTTCCAAAATGGCCGCCTTACCATTTATCGTACAGCGTTGGTGCAAGAGGGTTTTCTGTGCATCTTGGTGAGTTGGACAAGTGTACCAAATTTCATGATTCTACGTCAAACTAAGGTCAATGCGGAGGGTATTTTGAAAATTTCTAGGGGGCGCTCTTGAGCCGTTTCTGTGGCGATTTTTGCCACGCCCCCAAAATACGTAATTTTTCACCAGTCCTGACGAGTCCGCCAAATTTGGTGAGTTTTCGTATATGATAAAGCCTCCAAAAGGCCACTTCTTTGGGGGGAAGAAAAATAAAAAAAAAAAAATAATAATAATAATAATTAAAGCCGCAAGCGGCGTTGAGGCCCGAAGCAGCTTAGCGCCGCTCGGACCTTATTGAGGCGACCGCGCGAGCTCCAGCTCGTCCGCTCGGTCGCCATTTCGAAGTCTCTCGTGTCTACTCCGCACCAGGGGTGCACACGCACAATAAATCTGGTTCAGATCGGATGATGTCTCACTGAGATATAACAGTTTGAATAATCTAGGGGGCGCTCTGGAGTCACATGTTAAACCACAATATCAATGTGTCCACAAGGTCTCACTGATGATACACAATAAATCTGGTTCAGATCGGATGATGTCTCACTGAGATATAACAGTTTGAATAATCTAGGGGGCGCTATGGAGTTATATGTTAAACCACATTATCAATGTGTCCACAAGGGCTCACTGATTATTCACAATAAATTTGGTTCAGATCGGATGATGTATCACTGAGATATAACTATAGAAATAATGTAGGGGGCGCACTTGAGTCAAATGTTAGCCCACCATATCAATGTGTCCACAAGGGCTCACTGATGATGCACAATAAATCTGGTTCAGATCGGATGATGTATCACTGAGATATAACAGTTTGAATAATCTAGGGGGCGCTCTGGAGTCATATGTTAAACAACAATATCAATGTGTCCACAAGGTCTCACTGATTATGCACAATAAATCTGGTTCAGATCGGATGATGTATCACTGAGATGGGACTATAGAAATAATGTAGGGGACGCATGAAGCGCAAGTTTGAGGCCTGGCCACGCCCCTTTAGCATAAACGAAAACGCAAACTTTTGATAACTTTTACTGTCCAATGTGTTAAGGGCATGTTAACCAAGTTTAAAGGCAATCCTTCAAAATCACTAAGAGGAGTTTGTTTAAATACGCAATTCAAAAACATCGGAAAATGACCTTTGACCCAAAATGGCCGACTTTGTTTTTGTTTTGGACCAGGGTTCCAAGAGACTTTTTTGTAGGTCCTGACAATTTACACATGTATACCACGTTTCATAATTCTGGGATAAAGCATGGCTGGGGGCTGATTTTTAAACTAAATTCTAGGGGGCGCTCTGGAAGAATCAGGCCACGCCCACTACATATTGGACTGCAGTCCTGTCGAGGGATGGATAAATATAGATCTTAGTGAATTTGGTGTAGCTGGGAGCTTATATTAGGAAGTTATTTTAGCTTGATGTTTCATGGAGAATGGCCAGATTTGAGGCTTGGCCACGCCCACATGCTTTGACATAGAAAAATTCTTTTGATAACTTTTGACCTTCAATGCCTCAAGATAGTGCTGACCGAGTTTGACGCCTGGATCTCGAAAGCTCTAGGACGAGTTCGCTCAGATATGACGTAAATGAAATAGACCAAATTGTGACTTTGACCTAAGGCCACGCCCACATGCTTTGACTTAGAAAAATTCTTTTGATAACTTTTGACCTTCAATGCCTCAAGATAGTGCTGACCGAGTTTGACGCCTGGATCTCGAAAGCTCTAGGACGAGTTCGCTCAGATATGACGTAATTGATGTTTCATGGAAAATGGCCAGATTTGAGGCTTGGCCACGCCCACATGCTTTGACATAGAAAAATTCTTTTGATAACTTTTGACCTTCAATGCCTCAAGATAGTGCTGACTGAGTTTGACCCCTGGATCTCGAAAGCTCTAGGACGAGTTCGCTCAGATATGACGTAAATGAAATAGACCAAATTTGACTTTGACCTAAGGCCACGCCCACATGCTTTGACTTAGAAAAATTCTTTTGATAACTTTTGACCTTCAATGCCTCAAGATAGTGCTGACCGAGTTTGACGCCTGGATCTCGAAAGCTCTAGGACGAGTTCGCTCAGATATGACGTAAATGAAATAGACCAAATTGTGACTTTGACCTAAAATGGCCGACTTCCTGTTGGCTTTGGACCATTGCTCCAAGAGACTTTTTTGTAGCTCCTGATGAGATACATATGTGTACCAAGTTTCATTATTCTAGGATAAAGCATGGTGTCAATAGACCTTTAAATGTCAAAGTTATAGCGTTTCGTTTGTTTCGGCGAGTACGCCAAGTTCACCGCTCCACCACGCCCCCTGAACATATACGAAAAGTCAATTTTTTTGATAACTTTTAAAGGCCCATGCCTTAACTGCATTCTGACCAAGTTTGAAGCCGATAGGTCGAACGCCTGAGAAGGAGTTCGTCAAAGTTCGACATGAGTAAAACTGAAAAATGACCAAAATTTGACCTTTGACCCAAAATGGCCGCCTACCTGTGCATTTTAGAGGGTACCTCCAATGTACTTTTTTTCTTGAATTGGGGAGATCTACATATGTACCGAGTTTCAGATCTGTACGACTTACGGTTTTCCCCAACTCACGTTAGGGGGCGCTGTTGAGCAGTTAGGCCACGCCCACTTGCGATTACACCAGATTCATAAAATTTTCATTGGGGGACAATTTTGGGTGAAGTTTGGTGAGTTTTTGAATATGTTAAAGGCCCCAAACGGCCGCGCGAAGTGACGGAAGAAGAATAATAATAATAATAATGAAGAAATCGAGCGATTACAATAGGCCTTCAGCAGAGCTTCGCTGCTTCGGGCCTAATTAAAGCCGCAAGCGGCGTTGAGGCCCGAAGCAGCTTAGCGCCGCTCCGGCCTTATTGTGGTGAGCATGGGAACTCTAGCTAGTCCGCCCAGTCGCGATCATGGTGCGCATTTGCCAAATATTCAAAATCACATGCAAACTCCAGAGCTCTAGCATCGCCTGCTGGTCTTGTATTCGCCATGCTGCCACAACCACGCCCACATCCTCCAACAAAACCTTCAAGCGTTTTAAAACACATCAGATCAATGTATTATCTGTCTTCTAGCACAGGATCATCTTGACTATGTCAAGGGCGTGAGAGATAGAGTGGCTTTAAACCACCAGAAAGGTGTGAAATTTATGACCAAAACTACCTTTTGATCCAAAATGGCCGACTTCCTGTTGGTTTTGGACCAGGGTTCCAAGAGACTTTTTTGTAGGTCCTGACAATTTACACATGTATACCACGTTTCATAATTCTGGGATAAAGCATGGCTGGGGGCTGATTTTTAAACTAAATTCTAGGGGGCGCTCTGGAAGAATCAGGCCACGCCCACTACATATTGGACTGCAGTCCTGTCGAGGGATGGATAAATATAGATCTTAGTGAATTTGGTGCAGCTGGGAGCTTATATTAGGAAGTTATTTTAGCTTGATGTTTCATGGAGAATGGCCAGATTTGAGGCTTGGCCACGCCCACATGCTTTGACATAGAAAAATTCTTTTGATAACTTTTGACCTTCAATGCCTCAAGGTAGTGCTGACCGAGTTTGACGCCTGGATCTCGAAAGCTCTAGGACGAGTTCGCTCAGATATGACGTCAATGAAATAGACCAAATTGTGACTTTGACCTAAAATGGCCGACTTCCTGTTGGCTTTGGACCATTGCTCCAAGAGACTTTTTTGTAGCTCCTGATGAGATACACATGTGTACCAAGTTTCATTATTCTGGGATAAAGCATGGCTGGGGGCTGTTTTTTTTAAATATTCTAGAGGGCGCTGTTGCGGAATTAGGCCACGCCCACCAAGTATTGCAATGGAATCCTGCAGGGGGTTGAACAAGGATCGATGTCAGTGAGTTTCGTGAAGCTGGGAGCTTATATTAGGAAGTTATTTTAGCTTGATGTTTCATGGAGAATGGCCATATTTGAGGCTTGGCCACGCCCACATGCTTTGACATAGAAAAATTCTTTTGATAACTTTTGACCTTCAATGCCTCAAGATAGTGCTGACTGAGTTTGACCCCTGGATCTCGAAAGCTCTAGGACGAGTTCGCTCAGATATGACGTAAATGAAATAGACCAAATTTGACTTTGACCTAAGGCCACGCCCACATGCTTTGACTTAGAAAAATTCTTTTGATAACTTTTGACCTTCAATGCCTCAAGATAGTGCTGACCGAGTTTGACGCCTGGATCTCGAAAGCTCTAGGACGAGTTCGCTCAGATATGACGTAAATGAAATAGACCAAATTGTGACTTTGACCTAAAATGGCCGACTTCCTGTTGGCTTTGGACCATTGCTCCAAGAGACTTTTTTGTAGCTCCTGATGAGATACATATGTGTACCAAGTTTCATTATTCTAGGATAAAGCATGGTGTCAATAGACCTTTAAATGTCAAAGTTATAGCGTTTCGTTTGTTTCGGCGAGTACGCCAAGTTCACCGCTCCACCACGCCCCCTGAACATATACGAAAAGTCAATTTTTTTGATAACTTTTAAAGGCCCATGCCTTAACTGCATTCTGACCAAGTTTGAAGCCGATAGGTCGAACGCCTGAGAAGGAGTTCGTCAAAGTTCGACATGAGTAAAACTGAAAAATGACCAAAATTTGACCTTTGACCCAAAATGGCCGCCTACCTGTGCATTTTAGAGGGTACCTCCAATGTACTTTTTTTCTTGAATTGGGGAGATCTACATATGTACCGAGTTTCAGATCTCTACGACTTACGGTTTTCCCCAACTCACGTTAGGGGGCGCTGTTGAGCAGTTAGGCCACGCCCACTTGCGATTACACCAGAATCATAAAATTTTCGTTGGGGGACAATTTTGGGTGAAGTTTGGTGAGTTTTTGAATATGTTAAAGGCCCCAAACGGCCGCGCGAAGTGACGGAAAAATAATAATAATAATAATTAAAGCCGCAAGCGGCGTTGAGGCCCGAAGCAGCTTAGCGCCGCTCCGTCCTTATTGTGGTGAGCATGGGAACTCTAGCTAGTCCGCCCAGTCGCGATCATGGTGCGCATTTGCCAAATATTCCAAATCACATGCAAACTCCAGAGCTCTAGCATCGCCTGCTGGTCTTGTATTCGCCATGCTGCCACAACCACGCCCACATCCTCCAACAAAACCTTCAAGTGTTTTAAAACACATCAGATCAATGTATTATCTGTCTTCTAGCACAGGATCATCTTGACTATGTCAAGGGCGTGAGAGATAGAGTGGCTTTAAACCACCAGAAAGGTGTGAAATTTATGACCAAAACTACCTTTTGATCCAAAATGGCCGACTTCCTGTTGGTTTTGGACCAGGGTTCCAAGAGATTTTTTTGTAGGTCCTGACAATTTACACACGTATACCACGTTTCATAATTCTGGGATAAAGCATGGCTGGGGGCTGATTTTTAAACTAAATTCTAGGGGGCGCTCTGGAAGAATCAGGCCACGCCCACTACATATTGGACTGCAGTCCTGTCGAGGGATGGATAAATATAGATCTTAGTGAATTTGGTGCAGTTGGGAGCTTTTATTAGGAAGTTATTTTAGCTTGATGTTTCATGGAGAATGGCCAGATTTGAGGCTTGGCCACGCCCACATGCTTTGACATAGAAAAATTATTTTGATAACTTTTGACCTTCAATGCCTCAAGGTAGTGCTGACCGAGTTTGACGCCTGGATCTCGAAAGCTCTAGGACGAGTTCGCTCAGAAATGACGTCAATGAAATAGACCAAATTGTGACTTTGACCTAAAATGGCCGACTTCCTGTTGGCTTTGGACCATTGCTCCAAGAGACTTTTTTGTAGCTCCTGATGAGCTACACATGTGTACCAAGTTTCATTATTCTGGGATAAAGCATGGCTGGGGGCTGTTTTTTCTAAATATTCTAGAGGGTGCTGTTGAGGAATTAGGCCACGCCCACCAAGTATTACAATGGAATCCTGCAGGGGGGTGAACAAGGATCGATGTCAGTGAGTTTGGTGAAGCTGGGAGCTTATATTAGGAAGTTATTTTAGCTTGATGTTTCATGGAGAATGGCCATATTTGAGGCTTGGCCACGCCCACATGCTTTGACATAGAAAAATTATTTTGATAACTTTTGACCTTCAATGCCTCAAGGTAGTGCTGACCGAGTTTGACGCCTGGATCTCGAAAGCTCTAGGACGAGTTCGCTTAGATATGACGTAAATGAAATAGACCAAATTGTGACTTTGACCTAAGGCCACGCCCACATGCTTTGTCATAGAAAAATTCTTTTGATAACTTTTGACCTTCAATGCCTCAAGATAGTGCTGACCGAGTTTGACGCCTGGATCTCGAAAGCTCTAGGACGAGTTCGCTCAGATATGACGTAATTGATGTTTCATGGAAAATGGCCAGATTTGAGGCTTGGCCACGCCCACATGCTTTGACATAGAAAAATTCTTTTGATAACTTTTGACCTTCAATGCCTCAAGATAGTGCTGACTGAGTTTGACCCCTGGATCTCGAAAGCTCTAGGACGAGTTCGCTCAGATATGACGTAAATGAAATAGACCAAATTTGACTTTGACCTAAGGCCACGCCCACATGCTTTGACTTAGAAAAATTCTTTTGATAACTTTTGACCTTCAATGCCTCAAGATAGTGCTGACCGAGTTTGACGCCTGGATCTCGAAAGCTCTAGGACGAGTTCGCTCAGATATGACGTAAATGAAATAGACCAAATTGTGACTTTGACCTAAAATGGCCGACTTCCTGTTGGCTTTGGACCATTGCTCCAAGAGACTTTTTTGTAGCTCCTGATGAGATACATATGTGTACCAAGTTTCATTATTCTAGGATAAAGCATGGTGTCAATAGACCTTTAAATGTCAAAGTTATAGCGTTTCGTTTGTTTCGGCGAGTACGCCAAGTTCACCGCTCCACTACGCCCCCTGAACATATACGAAAAGTCAATTTTTTTGATAACTTTTAAAGGCCCATGCCTTAACTGCATTCTGACCAAGTTTGAAGCCGATAGGTCGAACGCCTGAGAAGGAGTTCGTCAAAGTTCGACATGAGTAAAACTGAAAAATGACCAAAATTTGACCTTTGACCCAAAATGGCCGCCTACCTGTGCATTTTAGAGGGTACCCCCAATGTACTTTTTTTCTTGAATTGGGGAGATCTACATATGTTCCGAGTTTCAGATCTCTACGACTTACGGTTTTCCCCAACTCACGTTAGGGGGCGCTGTTGAGCAGTTAGGCCACGCCCACTTGCGATTACACCAGATTCATAAAATTTTCGTTGGGGGACAATTTTGGGTGAAGTTTGGTGAGTTTTTGAATATGTTAAAGGCCCCAAACGGCCGCGCGAAGTGACGGAAAAATAATAATAATAATAATTAAAGCTGCAAGCAGCATTGAGGCCCTCGCAGCTTAGCGCAGCTCCGGCCTTATTGCGGCGACCTCGTGAGCTCCAGCTGGTCCGATCGGTCGCCACCTCAAAGTCTCTCGTGCCCATCCAGCACCAGTTTGCCAAGAACAATTAGCGAACAACAACAATATATACGTGTTTAGAAGTGCTGACAGATGATACATAGTAAACGTGGAACAGATCACATGATCTAGCAATGAGATGTAACAGTTGGAAAAATAATGTATGGGGCACACTGGAGTCATCTGTTAAACCATAGTATCAAAGTGTGTAGAAGTGATCAGCCCTTTGTGAATAGCAAACAACCCTTTGGGTTGTTTTTACAATGGGTGCTAACGATCCATTGTTAAGATGATGGTCATCCATCATGTGAGCAACTGGTTTCAGCAGTCACCAGCAAACTGGTTGATCCACTTTGAAAGGGTGCTAAGACTGAGCTGAATATCAGACTTAGCTTTTTTAGAGTTTTCTACCTGGATTATTGAGCATGTATCAGGGGAAAATTAAACATGTTTTAAAATCAATTTTGGAGCATTTAGAATTGATTCTGAATCGCCAAGACAAATAATCTAGATTTAAAAAAACTATTTTTTTCCCTTCATCCTTATTGACATATAACAGTTTGAATTATGTAGGTGGTGCACTGAAGTCAAAATTTACACAACAATATCAATGCGTTTAGAACTGCTCCCTGATGACGCAGAATAAATCTGGTACAGATCGAATGATGTATCACTGAGATCTAACAGTTTGAATAATCTAGGGGCGCTCTAGAGTCATATGTTAATCCACAATATCAATGTGTGTAGACTAGGGATGGGGCCGATCGGATCCAGTATCGATATCGGTATCCGATACCAGCATAGTTTCAGTATCTGGTATCGGTTCCAACCTGCCGATATTTCCGATACTTTCCAGATGTCAGAGAGGAAGTGCTTTGCACCATACTCTGTGACTTCTGTCTTAACATTGTGTGAGATAAATCCAAAGAAGACACTCTGAGCCTCACTGTAGTAACTCACAAATTAATGGCATACAAGAGACAGGTCTCTTCCACAGACATCCTTCTGACTCATGGTGCAAGGAACACTAGTCTAAAATACTGCTAAAGATTAGATTATGGGAAATGATCACAGTCTACTCCCCAGATTTTAGTTTTATTTTTGATTTTTGCACTATATGAGTTATAATTCTTGTTGAATTTGATCAACAGATACATATTTAATCTATAATTGAACACTAACATACCGCAAAGCATTCTGGGTAATGCCGTTTTTTAGTTTCGTTTTTGAATAGTGGCACTATGAGTTGTAATTCTTGTTGGTTTTGATCAACAGATACAGATTTAAACAATACTGTACATTGAATTTACATTTATAAATTCAATGCATAGTTTAAATCTGTATCTGTTGATCAAAACCAACAAGAATTACAAGTCATAGTGCCACTATTCAAAAACGAAACTTAAAAACGGCCTTACCCAGAATGCTTTGCGGTATGTTAGTGTTCAATTATAGATTAAATCTGTATCTGTTGATCAAATTCAACAAGAATTACAACTCATATAGTGCCACAATCAAAAATAAAAATAAAAACTGGGGAGTAGACTGTGATCATTTCCCATAATCTAATCTTTAGCAGTATTTTAGACTAGTGTTCCTTGCACCATGAGTCAGAAGGACGTCTGTGGAAGAGACCTGTCTCTTGTATGCCATTAGTTTGTGAATTACTGTAGTGAGGCTCAGAGTGTCTTCTTTGGGTTTACCTTACACAATGTTAAAGCGGAATTCATAGAATTTTGTGCAACAAATGACTCTCACTTATATAATTTTATTATTGCGGGCTCGTTTACTTCAACACTGATATCGGATCGGTAAAGTATCGGTATCGATCGATACCCAGTTTCAAAGTATCGATATCGGATCGGAAGTGAGAAATGTGGATCGGTGCATCCCTAGTGTAGACGTGCTCACTGATGAAGTACAATAAATCTCGTGCAGATTGGATAATGTATCTCTGAGATATACCACGCTGAACAAGTTTCTGGTGTTATCTCACATGCTAACGGGTGATGCTAATGCTAAGCTAACTAGCATGCTAGGCTAACACCTTATTTTCCAACCAAACTTACACAGGTGACTCAACAGACCACGTTGAACAAGTTTCTGGTGTTATCTCACATGCTAACGGGTAATGCTAATGCTAAGCTAACTAGCATGCTAGGCTAACACCTTATTTTCCAACCAAACTTACACAGATGACTCAACAGACCACGCTGAACAAGTTTCTGGTGTTATCTCACATGCTAACGGGTGATGCTAATGCTAAGCTAACTAGCATGCTAGGCTAACACCTTATTTTCCAACCAAACTTACACAGGTGACTCAACAGACCACGCTGAACAAGTTTCTGGTGTTATCTCACATGCTAACGGATGATGCTAATGCTAAGCTAACTAGCATGCTAGGCTAACACCTTATTTTCCAACCAAACTTAGAAGTACTGTGTAGAAGTACTCACTGATGAACCACACTAAATCTCGTGCAGATCGGATAATGTATCACTAAGATATAACTGTAGTAATAATATAGGGGGCGCTATGGAGTCAAAAGGTGTGAAATTTATGACCAAAACTACATTTTGACCCAAAATGGCCGACTTCCTGTTGGTTTTGGACCAGGGTTCCAAGAGACTTTTTTGTAGGTCCTGACAATTTACAAATGTATACCACGTTTCATAATTCTGGGATAAAGCATGGCTGGGGGCTGATTTTTAAACTAAATTCTAGGGGGCGCTCTTGAAGAATCAGGCCACGCCCACTACATATTGGACTGCAG
Source organism: Garcialebias charrua (assembly GCA_038048925.1). Taxonomy (NCBI): domain Eukaryota; kingdom Metazoa; phylum Chordata; class Actinopteri; order Cyprinodontiformes; family Rivulidae; genus Garcialebias; species Garcialebias charrua. Next base: position 4,092 of record JBBPBX010067982.1, on the reverse strand, counting down.
TCCTGTCGAGGGATGGAGAAATATAGATCTTAGTGAATTTGGTGTAGCTGGGAGCTTATATTAGGAAGTTATTTTAGCTTGATGTTTCATGGAGAATGGCCAGATTTGAGAATTGGCCACACCCACATGCTTTGACATAGAAAAATTCTTTTGATAACTTTTGACCTTCAATGCCTCAAGATAGTGCTGACTGAGTTTGACCCCTGGATCTCGAAAGCTCTAGGACGAGTTCGCTCAGATATGACGTAATTGATGTTTCATGGAAAATGGCCAGATTTGAGGCTTGGCCACGCCCACATGCTTTGACATAGAAAAATTCTTTTGATAACTTTTGACCTTCAATGCCTCAAGATAGTGCTGACTGAGTTTGACCCCTGGATCTCGAAAGCTCTAGGACGAGTTCGCTCAGATATGACGTAAATGAAATAGACCAAATTTGACTTTGACCTAAGGCCACGCCCACATGCTTTGACTTAGAAAAATTCTTTTGATAACTTTTGACCTTCAATGCCTCAAGATAGTGCTGACCGAGTTTGACGCCTGGATCTCGAAAGCTCTAGGACGAGTTCGCTCAGATATGACGTAAATGAAATAGACCAAATTGTGACTTTGACCTAAAATGGCCGACTTCCTGTTGGCTTTGGACCATTGCTCCAAGAGACTTTTTTGTAGCTCCTGATGAGATACATATGTGTACCAAGTTTCATTATTCTAGGATAAAGCATGGTGTCAATAGACCTTTAAATGTCAAAGTTATAGCGTTTCGTTTGTTTCGGCGAGTACGCCAAGTTCACCGCTCCACCACGCCCCCTGAACATATACGAAAAGTCAATTTTTTTGATAACTTTTAAAGGCCCATGCCTTAACTGCATTCTGACCAAGTTTGAAGCCGATAGGTCGAACGCCTGAGAAGGAGTTCGTCAAAGTTCGACATGAGTAAAACTGAAAAATGACCAAAATTTGACCTTTGACCCAAAATGGCCGCCTACCTGTGCATTTTAGAGGGTACCTCCAATGTACTTTTTTTCTTGAATTGGGGAGATCTACATATGTACCGAGTTTCAGATCTGTACGACTTACGGTTTTCCCCAACTCACGTTAGGGGGCGCTGTTGAGCAGTTAGGCCACGCCCACTTGCGATTACACCAGATTCATAAAATTTTCATTGGGGGACAATTTTGGGTGAAGTTTGGTGAGTTTTTGAATATGTTAAAGGCCCCAAACGGCCGCGCGAAGTGACGGAAGAAGAATAATAATAATAATTAAAGCCGCAAGCGGCGTTGAGGCCCGAAGCAGCTTAGCGCCGCTCGGACCTTATTGAGGCGACCGCGCGAGCTCCAGCTCGTCCGCTCGGTCGCCATTTCGAAGTCTCTCGTGTCTACTCCGCACCAGGGGTGCACACGCACAATAAATCTGGTTCAGATCGGATGATGTCTCACTGAGATATAACAGTTTGAATAATCTAGGGGGCGCTCTGGAGTCACATGTTAAACCACAATATCAATGTGTCCACAAGGTCTCACTGATGATACACAATAAATCTGGTTCAGATCGGATGATGTCTCACTGAGATATAACAGTTTGAATAATCTAGGGGGCGCTATGGAGTTATATGTTAAACCACATTATCAATGTGTCCACAAGGGCTCACTGATTATTCACAATAAATTTGGTTCAGATCGGATGATGTATCACTGAGATATAACTATAGAAATAATGTAGGGGGCGCACTTGAGTCAAATGTTAGCCCACCATATCAATGTGTCCACAAGGGCTCACTGATGATGCACAATAAATCTGGTTCAGATCGGATGATGTATCACTGAGATATAACAGTTTGAATAATCTAGGGGGCGCTCTGGAGTCATATGTTAAACAACAATATCAATGTGTCCACAAGGTCTCACTGATTATGCACAATAAATCTGGTTCAGATCGGATGATGTATCACTGAGATGGGACTATAGAAATAATGTAGGGGACGCATGAAGCGCAAGTTTGAGGCCTGGCCACGCCCCTTTAGCATAAACGAAAACGCAAACTTTTGATAACTTTTACTGTCCAATGTGTTAAGGGCATGTTAACCAAGTTTAAAGGCAATCCTTCAAAATCACTAAGAGGAGTTTGTTTAAATACGCAATTCAAAAACATCGGAAAATGACCTTTGACCCAAAATGGCCGACTTTGTTTTTGTTTTGGACCAGGGTTCCAAGAGACTTTTTTGTAGGTCCTGACAATTTACACATGTATACCACGTTTCATAATTCTGGGATAAAGCATGGCTGGGGGCTGATTTTTAAACTAAATTCTAGGGGGCGCTCTGGAAGAATCAGGCCACGCCCACTACATATTGGACTGCAGTCCTGTCGAGGGATGGATAAATATAGATCTTAGTGAATTTGGTGTAGCTGGGAGCTTATATTAGGAAGTTATTTTAGCTTGATGTTTCATGGAGAATGGCCAGATTTGAGGCTTGGCCACGCCCACATGCTTTGACATAGAAAAATTCTTTTGATAACTTTTGACCTTCAATGCCTCAAGATAGTGCTGACCGAGTTTGACGCCTGGATCTCGAAAGCTCTAGGACGAGTTCGCTCAGATATGACGTAAATGAAATAGACCAAATTGTGACTTTGACCTAAGGCCACGCCCACATGCTTTGACTTAGAAAAATTATTTTGATAACTTTTGACCTTCAATGCCTCAAGATAGTGCTGACCGAGTTTGACGCCTGGATCTCGAAAGCTCTAGGACGAGTTCGCTCAGATATGACGTAATTGATGTTTCATGGAAAATGGCCAGATTTGAGGCTTGGCCACGCCCACATGCTTTGACATAGAAAAATTCTTTTGATAACTTTTGACCTTCAATGCCTCAAGATAGTGCTGACTGAGTTTGACCCCTGGATCTCGAAAGCTCTAGGACGAGTTCGCTCAGATATGACGTAAATGAAATAGACCAAATTTGACTTTGACCTAAGGCCACGCCCACATGCTTTGACTTAGAAAAATTCTTTTGATAACTTTTGACCTTCAATGCCTCAAGATAGTGCTGACCGAGTTTGACGCCTGGATCTCGAAAGCTCTAGGACGAGTTCGCTCAGATATGACGTAAATGAAATAGACCAAATTGTGACTTTGACCTAAAATGGCCGACTTCCTGTTGGCTTTGGACCATTGCTCCAAGAGACTTTTTTGTAGCTCCTGATGAGATACATATGTGTACCAAGTTTCATTATTCTAGGATAAAGCATGGTGTCAATAGACCTTTAAATGTCAAAGTTATAGCGTTTCGTTTGTTTCGGCGAGTACGCCAAGTTCACCGCTCCACTACGCCCCCTGAACATATACGAAAAGTCAATTTTTTTGATAACTTTTAAAGGCCCATGCCTTAACTGCATTCTGACCAAGTTTGAAGCCGATAGGTCGAACGCCTGAGAAGGAGTTCGTCAAAGTTCGACATGAGTAAAACTGAAAAATGACCAAAATTTGACCTTTGACCCAAAATGGCCGCCTACCTGTGCATTTTAGAGGGTACCCCCAATGTACTTTTTTTCTTGAATTGGGGAGATCTACATATGTTCCGAGTTTCAGATCTCTACGACTTACGGTTTTCCCCAACTCACGTTAGGGGGCGCTGTTGAGCAGTTAGGCCACGCCCACTTGCGATTACACCAGATTCATAAAATTTTCGTTGGGGGACAATTTTGGGTGAAGTTTGGTGAGTTTTTGAATATGTTAAAGGCTCCAAACGGCCGCGCGAAGTGACGGAAGAATAATAATAATAATAATGAAGAAATCGAGCGATTACAATAGGCCTTCAGCAGAGCTTCGCTGCTTCGGGCCTAATAATAATAATGAAGAAATCGAGCGATTACAATAGGCCTTCAGCAGAGCTTCGCTGCTTCGGGCCTAATTAAAGCTGCAAGCAGCGTTGAGGCCCGAAGCAGCTTAGCGCAGCTCCGGCCTTATTGCGGCGACCTCGTGAGCTCCAGCTGGTCCGCTCGGTCGCCACCTCGAACTCTCTCGTGCCCATCCAGCACCAGTTTGCCAAGAACAATTAGCGAACAACAACAATATATACGTGTTTAGA
>JBBPBX010067981.1:5953-19263 GCA_038048925.1 Garcialebias charrua | reverse complement strand
TTACACTACTTTTATCTACACTACTGCAGATACATATACAGCATTCTCTGACTAGCCTTATCTAAGGATGCCAAATGTGCCTTATGTGCCTCACTGCATATGCCACTTTGCCTCTATACCAACATCAACTACCTCATACATATACTGTGTACATTAACTTATATGCTGCTGTGCCACTCTTTGCAAATGTCAACGCTAGAAACTTCAGTTTATTTTATAGATTTACGTTTTTATACTTTTCATACTACTATGCAAAAACTCAGGACAGTATTACACTTTTATTATTTCATTTTATGCTTATGTTCATTGGGTGTTTGGTGTTTCAGTGTTGGTGTAAATTTTCATACTTTTATACTATTATGAAAAAACTCAGGACAATTGTAACCCAGGCTAAAATAACCTTTATTGTTGTATCCATTTTATTTATTTGGCTATTAAACAGATTAATAGGAAATAAATAAATAAATAGAGAAATAAATAGGAAATAGGTCTAAAATGGTTGAAACCATGAAAGATAATGATTACAGGTATTTTAAAGGTAATATTTGGTGTAATTATCTTTTATTGTGTTGAAATCTGTACACAAAGAGGTTATTTTGGTCACAGTATTTAATGTAAGCAGAAGACTTTTATTTTGAAAGGTTGCCTGCATGTGCAGCTCACGTGACTGGTCCAGCAGCCGTTAAGTTTTGTTTTCCTCTGCGCATGTGCAGCTCACATGACTGGTCCCACAGCCGTTGGGTTCTGTTTCCCTCTGCGCATGTGCAGCAGAGTGTATAAATACAAGTCACCTGAAGCGGGAAAGTCAGAGACTGAAAAGCAATGAAGCGGAACGCTTTGTTGTAAAAGAAAGAGAAGAAGAGAGGAGAAAGTTAGAGAAACGTTGATCAGAAAGGTGCCTGTCGCCTGAGAAAACTCTTTAGACGTAAAGAGTGGTTTCTGCACTTTTTTCCTCGACCTGACTGCGTTCAGGAATTTTATTTTCTGAACAGAACTGAACTTGGTGAGTTAAAAGTATATTTTATTTTCTGGAAAAATAATTTATATGTTATATATTTTTGTCTCACCGAAGGAGAAAGATAAGAAACACAATTTATGTCGTTTTATGCCTAAAAAACTGGTTTGAGATGTGTCAGCAAAACCGAGTGACTATTGTAATTTTAGAAAGCTAAAACAGACTTTTGTGTTTCTCCCTGGCTGTGCCAGGCTTTTTTTTTTTTTTTCCCCCTTGTGTGTGCTGGAAGGTTCTTTCCAGTTCTATGAGAAAGCTTCTAGAACCTTCTGGAAAGCCTTGCTGAGGGTGTTTCAACGGTTCTGCTGAGTCAGGAGCTGGACCGGAAGTTCCCTGTCAGCAGCTGTGTCCAGACTGAAACAGATGGCGAGTCAGTAACCCCAGGAATTGAAGAACCGCCCAGCAGAAGCTCCGCCTCCTGCTGGAACACTTCATCTTACCCAAAGAAAAGTGGTATGATCCAAATTGTTCCCGCCTCTCTAAAAAAAGAGCAGTGGACTTTTCAGAACCGATTTCTCAACCAGAACTTTTCATGAGAGAAGGGAAAAGGTCGAATTGATTACACATTATTCAGTTTACTGAATTTCTGTGGTTCTTTTTACATTTTTTTCTTTTCTTAAATCCCAATTAGTATTTATTAAGTTGTGAACTGTAAATTGTTGTTGGGTTTTTGAATTTAAAAATAGATAAGATTTATTTTGAGAAGTAGTTAATTTAGAAAACTAAATAGCTTAAATTCTTAAAGGAGCCCTAATCTTTTAAATTAGGTTTAAAAGATTAATTAGCTGTAAATTAAATAAATTGCAGTATTAAATTGAAATAAACTAGAATACAAATTAGATATAAAATAAATAGCAACCCTTAATTACCATTTAGTGTTTATTGAACTTCTAAGAAGAGGTTAATAAATTACTAAAAAGGGAGCAAGGGATTTATTTATATTGTTTTGAGTGTGATTGTATGTGATTGTGTGTATTGTTGTTGTTTATTCATTTGTTTTTTAATTAAATGATAAGCTGGCAGTTCAACTTTCACATTGTGGTCTGAGTCAATAATTTAAGGTTTACTATTTTACTTCTTTCTTTTTGCTCCAGAAGTCGAACCTGGTAACTAGCCCTTAACCTAACTAGACTGTAAACACGCCATGAGCGTTGTTTAGATAATTGGCAAACTAGCCAAGATTAATAGCGTGTCATAGGTGTTACAGAAAAATTGGCGAGCCAGCCAGGAGCAATTAAATAAGATAAAATAGAAGCTTAAACTTCATTTTTAACTCAGATCCACAGTAGAAAAATAGAAAATTGAAATTAGAAAATTAGATTAATAGAGAGAAAAAAAAAAAGCCAAGTTCAGCAAAATGGATATAATTGATAAAGAGAACGTTAAAGTTCCAAATGCCGTTATTGTTAGTGGTATTACTGACACAGAAGTTGATGAAAATGTGTCAGATTTCCTTAACAGGTATGGAAAAATCATGAGAATTTTGAGAATAGATGACCCCCAGTCTTCTTATCATAGAAATGTCATTGTAGAGTTTGAGAGTAGAACTGCTTTAACAGCACTTGAACCTTTACTCCCTTACACATTTGACAGCTCCAGTGAAGTTTCTCACCAGATCAGAGCCCTGTCCGGTGAGTATGTGTCTCATGTTACATTTAGAGCCACCCACCGTTTTATCGGTGAACTGCAAGAAATTGCTAAATTAGGTGGAGAATGTTTTGAAGCTGTACTGCGTGAGCATTTGTCAAATTGCTCTGAAGCAGTAACAGGCAGTTTTGAGACAGTGAAAAATGAAAATTTCACTCTCGAGACACAAAATGACCGAATTTCCTTCAATGGAAATGCAGAGCAGTCTAAAACTACTCTGAAAAATTCTGACTCTGACTCAGACAACCGACCTCGACCCAATTTAGCCTCTAACCTAACACAGAACATTGTCACTCATCCTGAGGTGCAGAAAGTTATCGTAGAGCACATAGTGCGAAATGAAGCTCCAGTCTCACAGGTGAGTGCCTCTTTCCGTCTTAGGCAGTTTTCAGGCAAATTACCATGTCCGAGTCATGAGATTGAATTTGACACATGGCGCAACAGTGTTGAGCTCATGCTTCAGGATCCAGATCTGTCTGTTCTGCAATGCTCGAGAAAAATTTTAGACAGCCTTGTTCCACCTGCATCCAATGTAGTAAAACCATTAGGCTCTACTGCATCCCCATTAGCTTATATTGAATTGTTGAATTCAGCTTTTGGTGCCGTGGAAGATGGAGATGAGCTTTTCGCTAAATTTCTTAGCACTCTCCAAGATCCTGGTGAAAAGCCATCACATTACCTTCATCGCTTGCAGACAGTCCTTTCTAAAGCCCTGAGCAGAGGTGGAGCAGTTCCCACCGAAGCTGACCGACACCTTCTGCGTCAGTTCTGTCGTGGGTGTTGGGACAACGCCTTATTAGCAGAACTAGAGCTTGAAAGAAAGAAAGATAAACCACCTTCATTCACTGAGCTGCTGCTGCAGCTAAGAGTGGAAGAAGATAAGCATGTGGCAAAAGAGAGCAGAATGAAAAAACACTTCGCTGCTGCGAGGCGAACAGTAACCTCCCAAGGTATTACTGCGACCTCTGACCTCTCTGAACCCACAATGCAAGACGTTCTCACTGAGATGAGAACCCAGATGACTCAGATGCAGAAGCAAATAGACAAATTGAAACCTCAAAAAGTAGTTCCACCTGTGATTCACCAAGGTGATCAGGTCACAGAACTAAAAGCACAGATTGCTGAGCTCCGGAGCCAATTGGTTAGACTACAATCACCAAACTCCACTCAGAAAAATGCTAGTGCACCTAGAACTAAGAAGCAAACTAAGTCTAAGGCACCTGAACAAACCAAGACAGTCCAAACTGTAAAACGTAGGCCGAAGCCTTGGTATTGTTTTCGGTGTGGCGAGGATGGTCACATTGTTTCAGCTTGCACAAGTGAATCAAATCCATCCCTTGTTGCAGAAAAGAGAACCCAGTTAAAAGCAAAACAGTTGCTTTGGGATAAACAGAACAATCGAACACCGTCTTTAAACTAGACGAAGCCCTCATTGCGGGACAAATGAGTGCTGTTATTGATACCCGTCCCACTAGACATCCCAGAAAAAACAGGAAACGGGTTCTTCACAATAAATCAGCTAGTGTGAAGTTACCTAAAGGCTTAGTTGGAGCCAAGTACACCGCTGAGGTACTAATTAATGGACAGATGTGTAATTGTCTTCTTGATACCGGGTCACAAGTGACAACTGTGTCCCAGTCATTTTATGACAGTTATCTTTCACATCTGAAGATCTATCCCATAAGTGACCTTCTTGAAGTTGAAGTCGCAAATGGTCAGAATATCCCATATTCAGGCTATATTTGCGTTAACATCACCTTTCCAGAGGATGGTTTTGGACAAGAATTCACAGTGTTTTCTCTTGCGCTAGTTATTCCAACCACGCGCTCCAGTGTCCAATCTTCTCTCTTGATTGGTACAAACATTCTTGATCTTCTTTTTGAAAATTCTTCTCTTGCTAACACAGATTCCAGTACCCTTTCTTGTAGCTACAGAGGCGTGCTGAACGTGTTACAAGAGAGGTACAGACAGGAAGAAACCAGTAATATTGGTCTTGTCAGGTTGTCAGGAAGTGAGCCTGAAGTCCTTCCTGCAGGCCAAAACAAAGTCTTGGAGGGGTCAGTTCATGTGGACGTTGACACTCCAGGCCCTCTGCAGGAAATCTCTAGGGTGGTCGAGGAGTACGAGGTAGTCCTTCCTTCTGAAACTCCTCCAGAACTTGAAAGAGATAACTTGAAAGAAACACAGAGTGTATCTGAACCTAAACGAGTTAGGGAATCAGACACTCACCTTGATGAGATAGATAATGCTTCAGATCTTAGTCAAGCTACTGCTGTTGAACCGACTCAGACTGAAGTTAACGAGACTGAACTCATGACCAATGAGGACAGAGAATGCGACCCTGAGACAGAACTAGCTGCTAGCAGACCTTCTCGACAGAGGACCAAACCAAAGATCTTAACCTATCCAAAATTAGGAAATCCTATTGTCAGTATAGTCCAATCTTTATTCCAAAGTTTGAGTGAAGCTGTCACAGATTCTATAGAAAAACCCTCAGAACCAATTAGCCTAATTTGAGTAGTATGCAAAGGGACTTGCATAGATTCAAGTGGGGAGGGTGTAACCCAGGCTAAAATAACCTTTATTGTTGTATCCATTTTATTTATTTGGCTATTAAACAGATTAATAGGAAATAAATAAATAAATAGAGAAATAAATAGGAAATAGGTCTAAAATGGTTGAAACCATGAAAGATAATGATTACAGGTATTTTAAAGGTAATATTTGGTGTAATTATCTTTTATTGTGTTGAAATCTGTACACAAAGAGGTTATTTTGGTCACAGTATTTAATGTAAGCAGAAGACTTTTATTTTGAAAGGTTGCCTGCATGTGCAGCTCACGTGACTGGTCCAGCAGCCGTTAAGTTTTGTTTTCCTCTGCGCATGTGCAGCTCACATGACTGGTCCCACAGCCGTTGGGTTCTGTTTCCCTCTGCGCATGTGCAGCAGAGTGTATAAATACAAGTCACCTGAAGCGGGAAAGTCAGAGACTGAAAAGCAATGAAGCGGAACGCTTTGTTGTAAAAGAAAGAGAAGAAGAGAGGAGAAAGTTAGAGAAACGTTGATCAGAAAGGTGCCTGTCGCCTGAGAAAACTCTTTAGACGTAAAGAGTGGTTTCTGCACTTTTTTCCTCGACCTGACTGCGTTCAGGAATTTTATTTTCTGAACAGAACTGAACTTGGTGAGTTAAAAGTATATTTTATTTTCTGGAAAAATAATTTATATGTTATATATTTTTGTCTCACCGAAGGAGAAAGATAAGAAACACAATTTATGTCGTTTTATGCCTAAAAAACTGGTTTGAGATGTGTCAGCAAAACCGAGTGACTATTGTAATTTTAGAAAGCTAAAACAGACTTTTGTGTTTCTCCCTGGCTGTGCCAGGCTTTTTTTTTTCCCCTTGTGTGTGCTGGAAGGTTCTTTCCAGTTCTATGAGAAAGCTTCTAGAACCTTCTGGAAAGCCTTGCTGAGGGTGTTTCAACGGTTCTGCTGAGTCAGGAGCTGGACCGGAAGTTCCCTGTCAGCAGCTGTGTCCAGACTGAAACAGATGGCGAGTCAGTAACCCCAGGAATTGAAGAACCGCCCAGCAGAAGCTCCGCCTCCTGCTGGAACACTTCATCTTACCCAAAGAAAAGTGGTATGATCCAAATTGTTCCCGCCTCTCTAAAAAAAGAGCAGTGGACTTTTCAGAACCGATTTCTCAACCAGAACTTTTCATGAGAGAAGGGAAAAGGTCGAATTGATTACACATTATTCAGTTTACTGAATTTCTGTGGTTCTTTTTACATTTTTTCTTTTCTTAAATCCCAATTAGTATTTATTAAGTTGTGAACTGTAAATTGTTGTTGGGTTTTTGAATTTAAAAATAGATGAGATTTATTTTGAGAAGTAGTTAATTTAGAAAACTAAATAGCTTAAATTCTTAAAGGAGCACTAATCTTTTAAATTAGGTTTAAAAGATTAATTAGCTGTAAATTAAATAAATTGCAGTATTAAATTGAAATAAACTAGAATACAAATTAGATATAAAATAAATAGCAACCCTTAATTACCATTTAGTGTTTATTGAACTTCTAAGAAGAGATTAATAAATTACTAAAAAGGGAGCAAGGGATTTATTTATATTGTTTTGAGTGTGATTATATGTGATTGTGTGTATTGTTGTTGTTTATTCATTTGTTTTTTAATTAAATGATAAGCTGGCAGTTCAACTTTCACATTGTGGTCTGAGTCAATAATTTAAGGTTTACTATTTTACTTCTTTCTTTTTGCTCCAGAAGTCGAACCTGGTAACTAGCCCTTAACCTAACTAGACTGTAAACACGCCATGAGCGTTGTTTAGATAATTGGCAAACTAGCCAAGATTAATAGCGTGTCATAGGTGTTACACAATGTTACACTTTTTTACTATTTTATGCTTATGTGTATTAAATGTTTTAGTGTTTAGTGTTTAGATGGTTACTGTTGCACCGAGGGACTGAGAGAAACACAATTTCGGTCCTATGTATGTCTTGTACATATTGCAGTTCTGACAATAAAGTTGACTTTGACTTTGACTTTGAATAAACAAAGTTTGAGCTTACGCTCGTTCGAAGTGGACTCATAACAACATGTTATTAGTCCTTAACTGGATGACTTGTCCTTAGCATGTGACTAAGTTCATCCAACTCTTTGGGACGACCTCATATCTTGAAGTTCCCAGCAGACTCTGTCTATTCCAGCTTAGCTTAGAAACTTTAAGAAAGAACTCTGAGACTTGTCTCTTTCCCATTGGTTCAAAAGAAACAGTCGAAGAGTTCACTTGCTGTTATCACGACCCAAGGTTACAGCCAGAAGCAGAGGAAATATTTAGGAAAAGACAGACGCATAGACTCCAAGAGGAAAAATACTTGGATTAGCATCTTAACACTTCTAGAACAAATCTGAAAATCACAATAACATATAAAATTCACTCTGACACCATTATATGGTCAAGTAACACAGTAATACTCCATATTAAAAGAATAACAGCATATAACATATATCATGAAAGTGACAAAAGTTATTCTTTTGATTAAATTAGAATAAAATCAAAGATAGAAATAGTCTCTTTTGGTGACTATGTTCTCAGATTACAACTAATGGAATAATTTGAAGTAAATGTCTTGCTTTACTGAAAGGTCAGTAAAGGTCATCCCTGGAACAGTTCAAAAACCTTAGTTTGACCTTGGGTAGGTCCACTACATTATCAGGGTTGTCTGCTGTTTTCTTTTTCAGTACTTTCTCGGCATGACGTGCCCATTGCATAAAAACATGAACAGTACAAGTGTCCAGTTCTACAAAGTGTTTCTTTATCCAACTTAAAATGTTTGGAGTACAAGATTGTAGCAGACCGTTCTTCAGCTGTTGCTGATAAGCTGAGGTTGGCTCGTCATTTTGATCGATACCGCTATAAAATTTGAAATCCTTTTCATATCTTATTTTAAAATCATCAACATCTTCCCACTCTTAAGCCTCCCTGGTAAGGTCTATTCAGCGGTTCTGGAGAGGAGAGTCCGTCGGATAGTCGAACCTCGGATTCAGGAGGAGCATTGTGGTTTTCGTGCTGGTCGTGGAACACTGGACTAGCTCTACACCCTCAGCAGGGTCCTGGAGGGCACGTGGGAGTTTGCCCAACCAGTTTACATGTGCTTTGTGGACTTGGAAAAGGCATTTGACCGCGTCCCTCGGGGGGTTCTGTGGGAGGTACTCCAGGAGTATGGGGTACCAGGCCCATTGATATGGGCTTTTAGGTCCCTGTACAGCCGGTGTCAGAGCTTGGTTTGCATTACCGGCAGTAAGTCAGGCTCGTTTCCAGTGAGAGTTGGACTCCGCCAAGGTTGCCCTTTGTCACCGATTCTGTTCATAACTTTTATGGACAGAATTTCTAGGCACAGCCAAGGTGTTGAGATGATCCGTTTTGGTGGCCTTAAAATTGTTTCTCTGTTTTTTGCAGATGATATGGTCCTATTGGCTTCATCAGATCGTGATCTACTGCTTTCGCTGGAGCGGTTTGCAGCCGAGTGTGATACGGCCGGGGTGAGGATCAGTTCCTCCAAATCCGAGGCCATGGTCTTGAGCCGGAAAAGGGTAGCATGCCCTCTCTGGGTCGGGAAGGAGGTCCTGCCCCAAGTGGAGGAGTTTAAGTATCTCTGGGTCTTGTTCACGAATGAGGGAAAACTGGAGCGTGAGATCGATAGGCGGATAGGTGCAGCATCCGCAGTGAAGCGGGCGCTGTACCGGTCTGTCGTGGTGAAGAGAGAGCTGAGTCGAAAGGCAAAGCTCTCAATTTACCGATCGATCTACGTTCCCACCCTCATCTATGGTCATGAGCTTTGGGTTGTGACCGAAAGAACGAGATCTCGGATACAAGCGGCTGAAATGAGTTTTCTCCGCAGGGTGTCTGGACTCTCCCTTAGAGATAGGGTGAGAAGCTCAGTCATCCGGGAGGGACTCGGAGTAGAGCCGCTGCTTCTCCACATCGAGAGGAGCCAGTTGAGGTGGCTCGGGCATCTGGTTAGGATGCCTCCTGGACGCCTCCCTGGTGAGGTGTTCCGGGCATGTCCCACCGGGAGGAGACCCAGAGGAAGACCCAGGACACGCTGGAGGGACTATGTTTCTCGGCTGGCCTGGGAACGCCTTGGGATTCCTCCAGAGGAGCTGCTCCAAGTGGCTGGGGAGAGGGAAGTCTGGGCTCCCTACTTAGGCTGCTACTCCCGCGACCCGACCCCGGATAAGCGGACGAAAATAGATGGATGGATGGAACATCTTTCCCTTGTTTTTGTTTGATTGCAGAGAGTGCAGCGTAATCAGCTTTTCATTTGAAAACTGTACGTACTCTACCACAAAGAGCATCTCACTGTCGCTTGTAATGTTCAGTTAGGTGGTTTGGGTTTGTTATATCATAAGGAAGTAGGGCCCCATCATTTCCCTTTCCTGTGTAGTCACCATGCACTCGGGCCCAATGTTTTCTCAAAGATGACTGAACTGCTTCATCGGTCTCATGACCATTAAATGGTAAATGGAACTTATTTATATAGAGCTTTCTAGCCCCCTATGAGGGACCCAAAAGCGCTTTACAATACCAACCATCCACCCGTTCATACACACATTCATACACCGGTAGCGGCAGACTGCCATGCAAGGTACCATCCAGTCCTACCGGGAGCAACTCGGGGTTAAGTGTCTTGCCCAGAGACACAACGGCAGATGGTGTGTGGAACCAAGATTCGAACCTCCAACCTTCCGATCGGGGGACGACTGCCATTACCACTACACCACGGCCACCCCATTAAGGCGATAGGAATGTATAATACCCTCCATATCCACGATCCACATTTCAGGATCCACTAAGTGACTAGCAACAACTTCAACAGCTTTTCTAGCTTCTTCAAGGGTCCATCTAAAAACTAAAGCATGTTACGGGTTGCCTTTATATATGCAACTGGATTCATGACTTGTATCAGAGGGAAAGCGTTTGAAGAGGAACAAGGAGTTTGTGAAGTGGAGGACTTCATTTTTGACATTTTTCTATTAACAACGTGGTTATCTGTTTTTGCCTCTGATGTTATGCTTAGTTTGGCAAGTTCATTGATAGGATAAACGGATGGTGGTTGGGTTGAAAATGAGGCTCCAGTTGTATCATAAGAGGGAGGGCGACTCACAGATATGGTTTCATTGTCTTCAGGTTTAACAAACATTGTGTCAGTCATTTGTTTTTGTTGGAGTTTGATCTCCTTAGATGTTTTTACCTCTTCACGTCTAATTAGTGATTAATACTGCTATATTTTAGCAATTGCCAAATGGTGCTCCAATTTTTCTTTCTTTTTGCCTTTGTTTAGAATAATTTGGTTCTGGAGTACAGAAACGAGCATTTTCCAGGTGTCTATTTTAAGGTTGGGTTCTATTTTATATTTTGTCATCCATTCTTCTATATATTTAACTGATTCCGGGTGCTTCTGGCTCATAAATCTGGAACCTTTTGTGTTTGTTTCTACTCCTGTAGGATATTTTTTACTCATATTATTTCCCATGACTGTTAGATATTTTATTTATTTATTTTGCAAGTGTCAAGTTTTTATTTTTTATTATTTTTATTTTTATTATTTATTTGAGTCTCTAAAACTCAAATTATTGTTTAAAAGGGAAGTTTAATTTGTAATTTTTTGTAGTACCGAGGTTTGGCCACTATGGGTCCATCTTTGACAACTATAGTATTTAGCACGGTATCTTTACAGGAAAAAGTGGAGGCATGACTTTTTTCTCTTTCCGGTTGATGTGTAAAGATGACATCAGACTTGATCCTACTTTGTCCAAAAGATATTTATTTAAAATTGGTAAGCAAATTTCTCAACTTCTTTTTGTAGAGAAAACAAAATTTTTAAACGTTTGGGTTTTACAGTTATGACGACCTATTTACGGACATTAGACTGGCGATGCTTCGTAGCTATGGATGTTTTGTTAACAACTTTAGCTTACAGTTAGCTGCTGTTGTCGACCCAAAAATGTATTTTTTTAGCTGATTAAAGTCGGATCGGTTCGCCTGTAGTTTTTCAATACAAGAAACGCGATCCTGTCCGCTTGGTTTTAGTGAAATAATTTGGATTTTTTTTATCGTTAAAAAGTGCTGATAAACAGGACGCTAGCGATCAGCGATCAAAACAGTGCTTTCCGTTGTACTAAGCAATCAAAGCAGTACTTTCCGCTGTACTAAGCAATCAAAACAGTACTTTACACTGTACTAAGCAATCAAAACAGTACTTTCCGTTGTACTAAGCAATCAAAACAGTACTTTCCGTTGTACTAAGCAATATGTACTTTCTTATAACTCACTTCTTGCAGATTCATGTGGTGTTCGACTGGATCTTCCATTAAACTGTCCCTTCGATGGTGAGAGAATCGGACCTAAACAACACTGGCCTGGTGGGGTAAAACGGCCACCCTTACTGGACTTTGGAAACTGCCGTGCATGGGCTAGCAACACGTCCATCCTCTGAGTCCACCGGAGACAGGTATGAGGAAAATCCCGGTCAGGGAACCAATAATGATAGGATTTTAACCACCTTCACCTTAAAGGAGAAATGAAAAGTGTTTTTAAGCTAATAGTAGTCTAATGAAAAGCATAAAATAAGCTTGTTGAGAAATTTTCACAAGTCAAATATGTCATCCTAACTCAAATTTAGCATTTGCATAGTGGAAAAAATCACATCCGGTGTTTTTGACACCCCTCCCCCCGCCAGCTCTCCCTCCCGGATATGACGTAGGCCATGCCACAGTCGGCCCTCATACAGTATTGTGTAGCTTCATTTATATTGTAAACAAAAAAACATTTCATCACATCAAACTGACAATTAAGTTACATTTGGTCATAATTGCCTCAACACCTTTTTTACATTGCTGATTTGTTGACAATTTTTTTTAGGGGTTTCTGTAGTTAAATTTTAATGAAAGTCAGCTCGAGTTGAAAAGCTGGTCTGTTTTCTGTGTGCGCACTCAATGTTATATACGTGCTAATATAAGCTGCTTTGTAATCATTTATTAACAAAAATTTAACTTAGACACACTCTTTAAAAAAAGTCAGCCAAGAAATGTATTTTTTAGGTCTTTATCCTGCTAAAATTAAAATACTGGTGCAGGTTTGTTCACTGCTACTGCAGTGTGGTGCTACGCGTGCACGTCTTGTTTCATCAGACGTAGCTAGCTAAACAAATTTTTAAATCCAGCTCATTTCACAATTACGTTAATTTATTAACAAAAATTAAACTGAGACACACTCTTAGAAAAAAAAGTCAGCTAACAATTTTTTTAGGGGTTTCTGTAGTTAAATTTAATTGAAATTCAGCTCGCAATGAAAAGCGGAAATGCTGTTCACGGGTGCGCGCATGGTTTTATTTACGTGCTATAATAAGCTGCTTTGTAATCATTTATTAACAAAAATTAAACTGAGACACACTCTTAAAAAAGTCAGTTAACAAATATATTTTTGAGGTCTTTATCCTGCTCAAATTAAAATACTGGTGCAGGTCTGTTCATTGCTACTGCAGTCTGGTGCTGCGCATGCACGTCATGTTTCATCAGACGTAGCTAGCGAAACAATTTTTTAAACCCAGCTCATTTCACAATTACGTTCATTTATTAAAGAAAATTTCAGCTCAGATACATATTTGCTCTAATTTTTATTCTTACCATTCCACGTAGCCAACTCTGTGAGAAGGTTCTCTGTCATTGGACTCGTCAAAATTCAGAGATCCAGCTGTCGGTTCAGGTTCAACCTGACATGGTTGTAAATCCATTACCCCCACTAAGTGTTCCTACGTTTCTTTAAATTCAAAAAAGTATTCAACTTCCATTTTAAATGACAGACAGGAGGACAGTAATGATGGGTTTCTAGCTTCAGTGTTGTTGGAAGGTAGCAAAGGAGGTCCAATATGCGTCATTTCCTGTCCTCCAGAAAATTACTACAGAAATTTCTGTATGTAGCAGGAAAAATGTAAAAAACAATTTCTTTAAGCTACTGACTTGAAAAAAACATACAAAGTATGTTTATGTGTGTTGTTTACTATATGAAAATCTTGTTTTATCGTTTTTTTCAGATTTGATTTCATTTCTCATTTAAATATGAACCACACAATG
>JBBPBX010067980.1:0-12369 GCA_038048925.1 Garcialebias charrua | reverse complement strand
TGTGAAAAGGCTCACTTGTTCACTGATGATATTGGAACACCCAAATGTGACACAACGTAATGGCATTTTTCAAGTAAAAAAAAAAACAATCTGCAGGCGAGCTGCAGACACACGCAGACTACCTCTGACCAATACTACGTCACAGATGTTGCATTCGCATGTAATCAGATTTCCCGTCAATAAACACGGCGCAAAGTCTAAAATCACCTTTAAAGCAAAGTTAAATTGATTTATCATTTTGTTTGCAAAAACGAACATAGTTGAATGATACAAGATATATATGTAGAGCAATTTTATGCATACTGTAGTTAAAAAATCATGTCAGTGACGCTTTAATTCCCCTGTAGTTGCTACAACTCTGTACATCACCCTTGTTCTTAAAAATGGGCACCAGCACACTTCTTCTCCATTCTTCAGGCATTTTCTCACCCTCAAATATTCCATTAAATATTTGAGTCAAAAACCTCACTGCCATCTCTCCAAGACATTTCCAAACCTCCACTGGTATGTCATCAGGTCCTACTGCCTTCCCCTTCTTCATTCTTTTCAGAGCTTTCCGGACTTCACCCTCACTAATCTTTCCCACTTCCTGGTCCACAGTTTCTATGACCTCCACTCTTCTTTCTCTTTCATTCTCTTCATTCATTAGCTCCTCAAAGTAATCCTTCCATCTTCCCATCACACTCTCCTCACTTGTTAGAACATTCCCATTCCCATCTTTAATAAGCCTAACCTGCTGCACATCCTTTCCAGCCTGATCCCTCTGTCTTGCCAATCGGTACAAGTCCTTCTCGCCCTCTTTAGTGTCCAGTCTCCCATACAACTCATTGTACGCCCTCTGCTTTGCCTTAGCTACTTCCCTCTTTGCTCTATGTCCCATCTCCTTATATTCCTGTCTCCTCTCTTCAGTCCTCTCACTGTCATATTTCTTCTTGGCTAATCTCTTTCTTTGAATGGCGTCCTGCACTTCACTATTCCACCACCAGGTTTCCTTATCATCCATTCTCTGTCCAGATGACACACCAAGTACCTTCCTACCTGTCTCTCTAATTACTGTTGCTGTAGTAGCCCAGTCACTTGGAAGCTCTTTCTTACCACCCAGAGCCTTTAACAGCTCGTCTCTGAATTTCTCACAACATTCTTCCTTCTTTAGTCTTCCACCATTTGGTCTTCTTCTCTGATTTTACTATTTTTCTCTTCTTCACAACAACAGTCATTCTACACACAACCATCCGATGCTGTCTGCCTGCCACAACCTTACAGTCTCCAATCTCCCTCAGGTTTCCTCTTGTACACAGAATATAGTCGACCTGCATTCTCCTTCCTCCACTCTTATAGGCCACTCTATGTTCCTCCCTCTTTTGGAAATAGGTATTGGCTATAGCCATTTCCATCCTCATAGCAAAATCCACCACCATCTGTCCTTCCTGGTTTCTTTCCTTGACACCAAACCTACTCAGCACTTCCTCATCCCCTGTTTCCTTCACCAACATGTCCATTCAGGTCTGCTCCGATCACCACTCTTTCCTCCCTGGGAGTACCCTCTATCACTTCATCCAGATCTTTCCAAAATGTATCTTTCTCCTCCCTATCACATCCAACCTGTGGAGCATAACCACTGACTATGTTTAGCATCAGACCTTCTACTTCTACCTTCAGGCACATCACCCTATCTGACGCTCTCTTCACCTCTACTACATTCTTTGCCAACTCCTCCTTCAGGACCACCCCTACTCCATTTCTCTTTCTATCCACACCATGGTAAAACAGTTTGAACCCTGCTCCAATGCTGCGGGCCTTGCTGCCCTTCCACTTGGTCTCTTGGACACATAAAACATCTACCTTTCTTCTCTGCATCATGTCAGCCAGCTCTCTACCTTTGCCTGTCATTGTCCCCATACAGTATTTAGATTTGCAACCCTCAGTCCTACATTCTTCACTTTCCTCTTCTCCCTCTGTCTCCTGACATGTTTCCCTCCTCGGGGTCTTCAACTAACTACTTAGTGTATTTTGTTCTGTGTTTCTTTGTTAATGCTGTTCTTATACATTTTGATGATATTTTATTGCTGTTAATTTCATAGTTAGCATTAGTGTGTGTTACAGTTTTCTGTTTTTAATTTATTTTTATGTTGTTGTAAAGCACCTTGATAGCAGTTCATCTGTTTTAACTGTGCTCTATAAATAAAGATGACTTGACTTGACTTTAAGTTTTGAAGTTATTGGAACTAACCAATTAGACAACTCACCACTTTCTCCTTGTCCAAATGATCGAGGACTGAAGAACAGTTGCTTATCAGAAACTAAAACCGACCGTTCCCTGTCTTTGGTGTTCGTCAACTCGTCTCCACCAATCAGGGGATCCTCTGAGAACGTAGGCAGACAGAGACAAGTGAGACACAGGTATACGGGTGATGTGTTTATGGGCGTGAGGTTTTACAGTACCACACAGATCCAGGTTGCAGTAATCAATCGTCACGTTTCCAGAAATGTCCACGTAGCACCAGAGGCCCTCGGGGTCGTTGTCTGGGTTTCGGCACTTGTTGCCCTGCAGAACCACTTCTGGCATGAACTGTTTGTTCCGGCTGAGGGCTACGGCCTGCGGTGACGACCACTGCAGACAGGTGTGTCCATTCATGGTAACACTCAGGTCTCCAGTGTAGTCAACACCATAGTTAGGTAAACACACTGTGGGTATGGCCACTCTTGGAGCTACAGTTGCTGGAACGAACACCTCACCTTGTTATTAAAAAAAATAAAGAAATGTATGGGGTCAAACTGGGGAACTACAATGTATATATGTGTGTGTGTGAAACTTGAATACGTGGTTCTGGTTTGAAATCAGCTCTGGTAGAAACTAACCACATTTGGGAACCCTGCAGGTTTCTTTCTGGACTACTGGATCTGTGGTGAAACACCATGGTCCTTCTGGATGGGCGTTAGGGTTCCTACAGAAGTTCTCCTGCAGCTTACTGTTCGGTGCTGAAGCATTAAACTCCCTGCACACAGACAGGTAAACAAGTAAACAACCAGGTAAACAAGTACCGGTAAACAAACCTGCAAACATAACAGTAGAAAGATGCAGCAGCATAGACTCTTAACATCCTCTCTGAAGGGGTCAGTTAACAAATGACCTGTCCAACTAGGCTCTAACTATAACTAGGTAAATTAATTATAGTTAGAGCCAGTTTGCCTTAAATGACTCATCTTTGTTAACCTTTGACCTTTAGTTGAGTGGATTTTTATCCACTACTAAATTATTTTAATTTGTACCCTTTTCATTTTGTGACAATTAACTACTTGGCTATTAATGTTAATGGTTCAGTGTGAAATGGCTTTGGAATAGTTAATTGTTTATTTGACGTTAATTTAGTTAGGGAAAAAATTAGGACAGTTGGTTATTGAACTGGCTGAGTAGTGAGTTAGTTGATTGATTGATTGATTGATTGATTGAATGACTGATTTTGTTGTTGGCTGACTAGCTGATTGATTTGTTAGCTTTTCATTCCTTCAAACACTTGGTTAGTGTCAAGGGGATTTTAATAAAGGTTTATGGATGTTTATCGTTAACTAATGTTAAATTCATGTTGAGCCATGTGTGTGACGTCAGAGAGTCTTTTGTCTGCTCGGAGCTGGTTTGAGCCTGCACATACAGCTGGTAGAACAAGGTCACCAGTGACTGTAAGATAAGGATTATTAAAACTTTCCCTCCCTCACTGTCTGGTGCAGACATTCAAGACCAGGAGCCTCATGTATCAACCGTGCGCACGCACAAAAACCGTGCGCACGTCACTTTCCACGCAAAACCCCGTATGTATCAAAACTGAACTGAACGTGAATATCTGCGCACCTCCACGCAAGCTCCCCTGTTGGCGTACGCACGTTTCTGTGGTCTTTGTTCCTTTGGCGACACTTACAGGTGATTCTGAGAAACTGTGTCCATGATGTGAAAACAATCATTAATCCCACCAAACACACATGATTAACGATTATTACATCCACATGGACGCAATTAGATGAGTGGATATAAAAGCATGCGCCAAATAGTGGCAACGATATTGACAACAATGAGATGTGATTTCTTTAAATAAGAAGTTAACCAAGCTGTACCAATATGCCTACGTTTAGGTCAGTGTGTAGCGTGCTTGCCTTTAGTTCCAAAGGTCATGAGTTCGAATCTCGCATGGTACAACGTTTTTTTTTTTTCCTTCCAGATTTAAATACACATGAAAACTATTTACAAAACAAGAAATCGTCTGCTTCCTTTCATTTCATGTATTGTTCTATTTCTTGTTGTTTCATTAAATAGTCTTCCTGTGTTCTTTGAATCTGGAATAAACAAAATAAAGAAAACGTTGTACCATGCGGGAGTCGATCTCACGACCTTGTGCGCTCACCACTAACCTATACAGGTATGTAAGAGCAGCTTGGTCAACTTCTTATTTAAAAGTGGATGGTTTGTTTTGCGCTGAGCGTGCCAAATAAAGCCTTTTTCCGTGCTTCTCTGCCTCACTCAGAAGTGATTCCTGTTCACAGTCCGTGAAGTTCCTCTTTTTTCCACGTTCCGACATGATTTGCAATGGAGCAGAGACGACATTCCTGTCGTGCATGGCATATTTAAATGACTTTGCATATTTATACGGAGGCGTGTCAAAGGCGGAGTCGGCCACTCTCTCATGTGCGCTCAATTCCACGTTGATTGTGATGTACAAAAGGAATGTGCGTGGATACCGGTGTACGCACAGTTTGATAAATCTGGATTTTTTTGTGCGTAGACACTTTTCTGGATTTGACCGTACGTCACTTTTCAGTAAGAAATCCACGCAAGTCTTTGTACATGAGGCCCCAGGAAACAAGAATGTAACCTTGCCATTTGTGAGCTCTGCGCTTGCAAGTAAAACACTAGTTAAAAAAATCTTCTTGTGTCCTCAGAGTGGCTTATTTGGGGCGCAAAAATCTTTGCCCATATACTCTCGTTAAAAGTTGTACATATGCAGTAGCTCCTCTTCAATACAAGAGATAGGACCATTCTGGGGCACACCACTCCTGCGCCCAGAGCTGAATTCAGCTTGAGACGATTGGACAGCGATGCGAAATGGGACTAGATAAATTAAATTACCCTGATGCATGCTCAATAATCCAGGTAGAAAAATCTAAAAAAGCTAAGTCTGGTCCTCTGGACATTGAAAAAACAAAACAAAAAAAAGCATAAAATAAATTTAAAAAAGCAAAAAATAATAAATAAAAAAAACGTTTAGAAACGTGTAGAAACGTTTCTAGAGTTTTGTTTTTTTGCTTTGTTTTGTTTTGTTTTTTGAATGTCCAGAGGACCAGACTTAGCTTTTTTAGATAAATTAAATTGCTTTTGTTCTTTTCATTTCATTGACTGCCTTCAGGCCCAGGCCTCCCTTGCAAAAGTGATCTGTGACCTCAATGGGATTTGCCTGGTTAAATAAAGGTTAATAAAATAAATTAATGTAAATACACTGGTGTGATATCTTAGTATATGTTTTGGTTAATGTCTATTTAGGAGTTATAATGTGTCCTGGAGAAAACTCCACCACCCTCCACTGATTAAACCTCACGAAGGAGCTGCAGCACGGAGGAGAAATGCAAAAGGGAGCGTCCCCCTGCACGTGTGGGCTGCACACCAGTGGAAAATAATTTAACACGATTTATTTTAAATAAACAATTCATGACTCATCGATCAATCAGCCAATTGTGTGTCATGTCCAATCTTACATTGAAAAACCGCGGTAGGCTATAGCGAATATGCAATAAACGAACAGCTAAGTAGCGAGGGACTACTGTAATAGGATATTTATTTATCCAACAGGTTTTAGGTCGAGTTTCAATTTATTCTTTTTTTGTGCTGGTTAATGAACAAGCTGGTTGGTTAGTAAATTGGTTTTGTTGTTTTCTCTTTTATCTCAGTTATGATTTTCACGTTTAATTGGTTTTAAAATTGCTTTTATTTTTATCAAGCAAAATACCTTTTTTGTACAGTACAATCAGTGCTAAAATGCACCTAATTCATTTACTTATTGTTGGTTCGTTGATGCGCACACAATTTGTTTTTCTATTTTTGTTTATTTGTCTTTGACCGCTCAGACTGTTGACACTTTTAAATCTTCACTTAAGACTCATCTCTTTTACTTGGCATTTGATCCTCGCAGAATGTGAGATCAAATTTTGAGCAGATTTTATTGTTGTTGCATTTACTGATAGCTTTATTATGTTTAGTGGCACTAGATGCATTTTACTCTGTTTTTATTTTTTTAACTGTAAAGCACTTTGGTCGACTTCGGTTGTTTTTATGTGCTATATAAATAAAATTGACATTGACATTGACATTGACATTTTAGGTCAGTAAATACTTTCGATGGATGCGAACGAACATGGGTATTTTATTTTTCGGGAGCTGGTTCTGTAGCTTCATCTCTTTCCTGGTCTATTAGCTAGTCTATATTTGTTTATTTTGAGTTCATTAGTTAATCAGGATTTTAATTTGCAATCAGTATTTTGGTCGTAGTTTAGTTAGTTGATTGCTCAAAATTATAGTAAAGGTGTGTCTCATTCCAACGTTTGCTTAATAAATGCACTTTGACGGTCAAATCTGCTGAATTTCAAAAGCCGATACGCGTAAGTAAACGCGTGCATGCGACGAGTCGCTGTGCAAATTTAACAAAATAAGCACCTAAAAACAATTATTTGTTTGCTCGACTTTATAGTAAAGGTGTGTCTCAGTCTAATGTTTACTTAATAAAAGGACTAACACGATTCGCATAAGCGTGCACGCACAGCGGAACGAGCCACTGTTAATTTCTTAGCAAGTTAACAAGATAACCACCTAAAAACAATTATTTGTTTGCTCGACTTCATAGTTAAGGTGTGTCTCAGTCTAACAGTTACTTAATAAAAGGACTTTGATGGTCAAATCAGCTGTATTTAAAAAGTATTCACTGTCTCTATGTTCCGGGAACGCACAGAGGGAAGGGAAAAAAGAAGGAAGAACGCTGCTCAATTCTTCTAAATTTAACACGAAAAGCACCTAAAACAATTTATTTGCTCGAAATGTGTCTCAGTTTAACTTTTACTTAATAAATGCACTTTAATGGCTGCATTTCGCTGGGGCGGTGCAGCTGGTTTGTCAGTTGCTCCAAGCAGCAAGCAGAATGAAGGTGGGGTACTATGGCAAGCCAATTGTGTCATTAATAGCAGATGAAGATTCTCAGTCATCGAGGACATGTTAGTTCAAGACAAAAACAATAAAGTAAAAAGTATAATAAATCAAGTCCAGTTGCTTTTGTCTCAAACTTTTTTGAATTTGCCATTATAGCCACTTTTACTTTTTACATGATACAACGGCTTGCCTTACTACTACTACTACTACTACTACTACTACTACTACTACTACTACTATAATACTACTACTTCTACTACAACTAACTACTACTCTGCTGCCATCTAGTGGCTGAAAATGGTACTGTTCTTTTTTTTTTCCCTGTCAGAATGAATGAAAACAGTCACATCTCAGCCAAAAATTGGTTTATCAATATAGGAAAAAAATCCATAAATACGTCGCTTCGGCCTATAAGTCGCAGGGCATGCAAATTATGCAAAAAAAACTGCAACTTAAAGGCCAAAAAATACAGTATTATGAGTTTGTTAGCTAACGTTTGTGATGGTTAGTTGTCTTGTTAGGTTATCTCGTTGGTCCATTTCTTTGTGATAATGTCAGTTTGGTGGCTAACTGTGTGTGGTGACTGGTTACCTGTGGATGGGATGAGGGTAGTTGGAACCCCATCGCTGACACACTTTGCCCGTTTTTGTGATGTTGACCTCTCCTTCATAGTTGAGCCCGTTGCCGAATATGCATTGTCCTGAAGACACCCGGGCCATCAGTGTTTACACCAGCCATGTGACCAGTTTGTTTACATCATGTTTGTGTTTACCTTGCAAGCATTGTCGGACCAGGGCAATGGTGTCTGGTCTTCGGGCCAAGCTGTTTCCTTTGCAGGCTGTGGAACACGAATGCAGCTGCAGTTACATGTTTGTTCTGGACCTTTTGGACTTTGTTCGTGTTTGCAGGCGACATGCAGCTGAATAAACTCTGAGTTACGTAAAAACCAAACGTTAATCTGAGCCCAGTAACAAACAGATTCTTTAATCAGTCAGTTGGACTAAAAGTTGAAAATCTTTAGTTGAAACTAGTTACAGTGTTGCCTGATGCTCATCCTCTCAACCCCTGAGAGAAGTTTAATATGATTTACTTGATTTGCTGCTGTTCTTAGGCTGAAGTTATGATAAATTAAGAATATTTTAGGGTTTTGAGATATCTGTGGTTTCAAAAAGCTGTGACGGTTCTTTTTTATAAAGTTGATGGGGCTTCAGGTAATATCAGGAACAATCTGCAGCTTATTCCAAGCAAACAACAACAAATAAAAGTTAAAACAATTCCGAGTGACGTTTTTTTTCCTATATGAGATGCTGTGACTGAACAGAACTTACCATGATACTTCACCCAGAACTTGTCCTGAAAATCAGAAAAAACTGTGTTAGAGGTAAACAGATATCAGATCTGGTTAAACTGATCTTAGATCTGTTAAAAAAATCTGGTAACTGATCTCAGGTTGGTGTAAAATGGTTTTAGTTGTGGTTAAAATCATCTCAGTTCTGGTTAAAATGAGTTAGGGTCTGGTTAAACTATTTGTAGGTTTGATCACGTGTCTGTTTAAAATGATCTCGAGTTTGTTTCCACTGATCTCAGGTCTGGTTTAAATGATCTGCTGGGCTAGTTAAAGGTGCTATGTGTAACTTTCTGTAGAGCACAGAACTTAGAAATATTTTCAACAGGCAAAGCATTCTGATCCCTCCCCCTCAGAGCCATATATGGCTCTGCCCCCCTTGCTCTGCTGAAATTCAAATTCAAGCTCTGTTTTTATTGGCTGATTCAAATTCAAGCTCTGTTTTTATTGGCTGATTCAAATTCAAGCTCTGTTTTTATTGGCTGGTTACAAACTCTGTTTTTATTGGCTGGTTAACGGCGGGTCACTCTGTGTTTTTAGTGTTTTTATAAATGCTGATAGAGAAGCAAGGGGACTATAGTTTTTTTCAGAGATTACTTTGTCTAACACCAGTCTGTCAGTAGATAGTGACAGAGTGAAGAAATATGTTAAAAATATATTGTTAGAAAAGTTACAGACTGTACTACAAAGTCACATAGTGCAGCTTTAAATAATCTCAGAAATTTAAAGTGATTTAAATTCAGATTAAACTGATCCCAGGTCTGGTTAAACTGATCCCAGGTCTGGTTAAAGTGAGGTTAGGATTGTGTAAAGGGATTTTAAGTTCAGATTAAAATTATCTCAGTTCTGGTTAAACTGATCACATGTTTGTTCACAGTTATATCATGTCTGGTCAAATGAATATCTGGTTTGGATACACTAATATCAGTTCTGGTTAAAGGAATCTCCAGTCAAATAAACTTTTCTGAGGTTAGGTTAATTAGATCCTAGGTTTGTTTAAAGTGATCCCATATCTGGTAAAACTGATCTCACGTCTGATGAAGCAACAAAGTCTGTCTAAAGTAAACTCATGTTTGTTTAAACTGATCTCAGGTCTGATTCAACTGATCTCAGGTCTGATTAAACCAATCTCAGGTCTAGTGAAACTGATCTCAGGTCTGATTAAACCGATCTCAGGTCTAGTTAAACTGATCTCAGGTCGGATTCAATTGATCTAAGTAAGGTCTGATTAAACCGATCTCAGATCTCTTTAAAGTGATCTCTGGTCTGGTTAAAGTGATCTCAGGTCTGATTAAAGGTTCAGTATGTAATTTCTGGAACACGCTGGAACTTAGGAAAATTTTGAACAGAGACACGTTTTTGGTCCCTCCCCCTCAGAGCCATATATGGCTCTGAGGCTTGCTCTTGCCCTAGCTCTGCTGAAATTCAAATTCAAGCTCTGTTTTTATTGGCTGATTCAAATTCAAGCTCTGTTTTTATTGGCTGGTTACAAAATCTGTTTTTATTGGCTGGTTAACGGTGGGTCACTGTGGCTTTTTAGAAATGCTTTTAGAGAAGCAAGGGGACTTTTTTTCAGAGATTACTTGTCTAAAATCAGTATGTCAGAAGGTAGTGACAGAGTGAAGAAATATGTTAAAAATATGTTGTTAGAAAAGTTACATACTGAACCTTTAAAGTGATCTCAGGTCTGATTAAACTGATCTCAGGTCTGATTAAAGTGATCTCAGGTCTGGTTAAATGGATCTCAGTTCTGGTTAAGTGATCTCAGGTCTGGTTAAATGGATCTCAGTTCTGGTTAAAGTGATCTCAGGTCTGATTAAGGTGATCTCAGGTCTGGTTAAACTGATCTCAGGTCTGGTTAAATGGATCTCAGTTCTGGTTAAAGTGATCTCAGGTCTGATTAAGGTGATATCAGGTCTGGTTAAACTGATCTCAGTTCTGACTAAAGTGATCTCAGTTCTAATAAAAGTGATCTCAAGTCTGATTAAACTGATCTCAGATCTGTTTAAACTCATCACTGGTCTGATTAAACTGATCTCAGGTCTGTTTAAACTCATCTCTGGTCTGATTAAACTGATCTCAGATCAGATCTCAGATTGGTTTAAACTGATCTCTTGTATTATTAAACTGATCTCTAGTCTGATTAAACAGGTCTCAGATCTGATTAATGTAATCCCAGGTCTGATTCAACAGATCTCAGGTCTAATTAATCTGATCTCAGGTCTTATTACTGTAATTTGTTCTCAGGTATGGTTAAGCTCATCTCACGTCTAATTAAACTGATCTTAGGTTTGATTAAACTGATCTCAGGTCTGATTAAAGTGATCTCAGGTCTGTTTAAAGTTATTTCATTTCAGAATAAAAATATTTCAGGTCTGATTAAAATGATCTCAGATCTGTTTAAACTGAGCTCAGATCTGTTTAAATTGAGCTCAGGTCTGATAAAACTGATCTCAGATCTGTTTAAACTGATCTCTGGTCTGGTTGAAGTGATCTCAGGTTTGGTTAAACGGATCTCAGGTCGGATTACCGGTAAGTAATCTCAGGTCTAATTAAACCAATCTCAGATCTGGTTAAACTTATCTCAGATCTGTTTAAACTGATCTCTGGTCTGGTTGATGTGATCTCAGGTTTGGTTAAACTGATCTGTTAAACTAATCTCAGGTCTAATTAAACTGATCTCATGTCTGGTTAAACTGATCTCAGATCTGTTTAAACTGATCTCTGGTCTGATTAAGTAATCTCAGGTCTGATTAAACTGATCTCAGATCAGATCTCAGATTGCTTTAAACTGATCTCTTGTAAGATTCAACTGATCTCTAGTCTGATTAATCAGATCTCAGATCTGATTAATGTAATTTCAGGTCTGATTCAACAGATCTCAGGTCTAATTAATCTGATCTCAGGTCGGATTAATTTGTTCTTAGGTCTGGTTAAACTCATCTCAGGTCTAATTAAACTTATCTCTGGTCTGGTTAAACTGATCTTAGGTTTGAATAAACTGATCTCAGGTCTGATTAAAGTGATCTCATTTCAGATTAAATTTATTTCAGGTCTGATTAAACTGATCTCAGATCTGTTTAAACTGATCTCAGATCTGTTTAAACTGAGCTCAGGTCTGATTAAACTGATCTCAGATCTGTTTAAACTGATCTCTGGTCTGGTTGAAGTGATCTCAGGTTTGGTTAAACTGATCTGTTAAACTAATCTCAGGTCTAATTAAACTGATCTCATGTCTGGTTAAACTGATCTCAGGTCTGACTAAAGTGATCTCAGGTCTGATTAAAGTGATCTCAGGTCTGATTAAAGTGACCTCAGATCTGTTTAAACTGATCTCTGGTCTGATTAAACTTATCTCAGGTCTGATTAAGTAATCTCAGGTCTGATTAAACTGATCTCAGATCAGATCTCAAATCTGTTTAAACTGATCTCTTGTATGATTAAACTGATCTCTAGTCTGATTAAACTGATCTCAGATTTGTTTAAACTGATCTCAGATCTAAACAAGCTAAGTCTGGTCCTCTGGACATTCAAAAAACAAAACAAAGCAAAAAAATTGTAGAAACCTCTTACAATGCTGTTATTGCTAGTATCACTCAGCCCTCTGTGAATAGCAAACAACCATCAGGGTGCTAACGATCCATCGTTAGGCTGATGGTCCTCCTTGATCATGTGAGCAGCTGGTTTCAGGCTGTCATCAGCCAACTGGTTGATCCACTGTGAGAGGGTGCTATTTATAAGACTGAGCTGAATACAGCAGCTCAGACTGAGGAAGTCTTTCGGACGAAAGACGAAACGTTTCTACAATTTTTTTTTGTTTTGTTTTGTTTTTTGAATGTCCAGA
>JBBPBX010067978.1:0-19263 GCA_038048925.1 Garcialebias charrua | reverse complement strand
AAAATAAGCTCTTGTATTACTCTGCATCTCTAAAGTGTCATGAGTTGCTTAGCAACAGGCACAGAGGTGAGTCTCTGCTAAAAGGGTGCCATCTCTAAAGGAGAGAACCAACCTTTTTGTACACAATGATGACCCTTCTGATGGTAAAGACCATCACAGACAAAGTAGCAGTTGATTCACTCTGAATACAGCCATACTGCTTTGCCTTTGAGAACCAATTTAAAAAAATGAATGCATCTTTTTATTCTAGACTTTGGAAACATGCATTTGGCTTGCAAAGGTTTCTTAGCAGTGACTCTTCAAAGGTGTTTGTAATGTATTCATGAGAAAAGCTTGAGATATTTTCATAAATCCAAAGTCTTTGACACATTATGAATTTAAATAGGGTGGAAAGTCACTGCTTTGCAAGTGTGAGTCTATAGCCAGAGCACTGAATCACATGGTGAAGGAAAACAAGAAATTTAGGGTCATTATGTCTTAATTCAGTCTTTGATCAAAGACCTAACATTCTGTGGGGCAAGATATATCTTTACTATCATGTAAAAGTTAACAATAAAAGTTAGGAGGTATTTATCAAACTGATCTGGGCTGGGTAACTCCGTCTCCTCTGTGGTCCACATTGCTCTCACCCACCTGGAGCAGAAAGACTCTATGCTCTTTGTGGACTTCACATCTGCCTTCAATATCATGATCCCCAAAACCCTCATAGACAAACTACTCACACTAGGACTAAGCCCCTCCATATGCAACTGGGTCCTAGACTTCTTAACAAACAGACCACAGTCAATGAGGATCCACAACTTCTCCTCCTCCACCATAACCGTCAGCACTGGCACCCCTCAGGGCTGTGTGTTGAGCCCTCTCCTGTTCACTCTGCGCACGCAAAATTATGCAGCTACCCATCCAGACTGTCATATTGTAAAGTTTGCAGACGATACAACGGTGATTGGATGCATCACAAACAATGATGAGTCCAGCTACAGGCAGGAGGTGGAACACCTGGAGGGCTGGTGCAGGAAGAACTGAAAGTTATGCACCATAACTCATGTTCCCTGAAGGAAGGGAACGAGGTGCAACATACTTGCTATGGGAATTGCGCCCCCGTGCATTTACCTGAAGGAATACATTCACGCCTTTTACAGCAGGGGGCGTCACCCCACGTCAGAGGTACCGCCCTTTAGGTACTTAAGCGACTGACACCCCTCCAACTTTCTCCAAAATTGCACTTCACCGAGCTTTCAGCATTGAAAAGGGCCAGATATGTTGCACCTCGTTCCCTTCCTTCAGGGAACATGAGTTATGGTGCATAACTTTCAGTTCCCTTTCAGTTGGTCTCTCGGTGCAACATACTTGCTATGGGAACGTAATCCATTCACGCCCTTGAAATGCTCAGTAAAATGCCTGCTAGTGTGAACGTCTGCCTTTGACCAGTAGGCATCTCAAAGCTACTTTCTATTGTGTATTAGAAAGAACAGCCTGAGTGACATCACACGCAGTAACATCCAAACTGTAGTACTTTGCAAAAGTGTTTAATGAGCTCCAGTTCGCAGCAGCGCAAATGTCTGCAACTGGCACGCCCTTGAACAGTGACCACGAAGTGGCCAAGCCCCTAGTTGAGTGAGCGTGCACTCCAGGGGGCACCTGTTGACCTTTGCTACTGTACGCCCTTTTAATGGCCTCCGTCACCCAATGTGAGAGGCGCTGTCTTGATAGGGCCTTTCCTGTAGCAGGTGCGGCAAAGCAGACGAACAGTTGGTTTGTTTCCCTCCATTCGGCTGTTCTCTGTATGTAAGTGCGTAAAGCTCTCACAGGGCAGAGAGCCTTTAGTCTCTCCTGTTCCTGAGTAAGGACAGGGGCAGGTGGGAAGGAGGAGAGGTCAAAGTCTAGACTCCTATGGTTCAAGGTCAAGACCTTGGGAGTATAAGCGGGATTAGGCCTCAGGGTGACCTTTGACCCGTCAGGGGCGAATATGGTACATAACGGATGTACAGATAGAGCGTGGAGGTCACCCACGCGTTTCGCCGAGCAAAGAGCCAGGAGAAGAGCAGTTTTATAAGATAGAAGATCTATCTTAATCTCGCTCAGAGGCTCGAATGGCGGGTCGCAAAGAGCCCCCAAGACCAGGCCAAGATCCCAACCAGGGGTCAAGGTCCTGCTGGGTGGCTTGGTTCGAAGCACACCTTTCATATATCTCATTATGATTGGATGTGCTCCAGGAGTCCTGTGTCCCCAGCCCTCGTGACAAGCAGAGATAGCTGCAAGGAACACTTTAATCATTGAATAAGAACGACCCTTTTCCAGTAAATCTTGAAGGAAGGTTAGGAGCTGAGCCAGGTTGCAAGCATAAGGAATGATATTCCTTTCTGAGCACCAGGCTTCGAAAATGCGCCATTTCTGTGCGTATAAGGACTGTGTTGATCCAGCACGGGCATTCTGTATGGTTTTCACCACGTTCACCGGTAGTCCCAAAGCCATCAGCCTGTCCTTTTCAGCTAACAGGCTGGAATTAGTTCCAGTCCCTGGCCTAAGCGGCTGGACTGCAACTTCCTGTGTGAGCCTTTGAGGGTCAACCAGGTTGGGGAGAGGGCCTCCACGTTGATGTATTAACAGACTGCACTGATCGAGTTTCGTCGAAGACAGATGAAGTCTATTAATTTTATTAGATCGAGTTAGAGCAAGGAACTTATTATTTCTCTCCAAAACAGGATGTATTGGATTGAGGGGCTGCGGTTTTTGTAAACGAGCAGACCTCCTAACTCCAAATGGTATCTTAGCCAGTGGGATAATGTTGTGTGGGAGCAAGTCTGATGCAGCTTTGTGAGGGAAGTCACGTGCTGCTCGTTCACCACTTGGGCGTTGTGTGTCCTTCATGAATAATAAAGGGGCAGCTGCAACGTGTGAACATGGAGATGGTCCTTTGTGACCGGCAGACTTAAGATAATTTGTTGATAAGGAGCCCAGTTTCCTTTCAAAATCAAGAAGAGAAATCTGGTTCGACTGCGATCCGTCTACTTACACAGTAACATGATCACAGCTGCTGCTGTGATGGTGTGAGACTTGTGGCAGCCTTGGGGCATCCGTCGTGACTCCTCCATCCTTAGAATCTTTTGTTGTGCTCTCTTGTGGTGCGAACATGTCACGTGTTCGTCTGGTTAGTGTATTGACCGGCACCTCGTTCACTATGGAGCGGGGGCTGGAACACGTGTCCTCTCTCACCTGTCTTCGTGAAAGGTGGAAGGTCTGTTCGCAGACGCCTCTGGGTCTGTCCTCTAGAGACAGGTCCTGAGGCACCCTGCTAGGGTTTATTGAATAGACTAAGACCCCATGAGCCGTGAGGGAGGGGGATGTTCCCCCCCCCCTTTATGACAGCTGACAGGCCAGAGAGGCACGTACTGTTGAAATTATTTGTGTTGATGTTTTTTTTTGATAGTCAATAAAACAGGGATGTGCTGTTTTATGAGCTGTATTTGTGCTTATGTGCAACGACATACATGATTTGATGTCACTCACAGCAGGGAAAGCATGGTTTGTGCATGCAACAGAATTATCAGCCATTTGTACTTTGCTACAAATAAAGTCTGAACAAGGTGCGAACATTCCCGTTACCGCGTGGGTGGGAGGTCGTCTAAAAAGCAAACGTGGACCAGGTTCATCAGGCACATTTTTGTTGGGTGTCCCGGCTCGCCGAGGAGGCCCTATGCCTGCTCGCCTGGCGTGGGACGAACCTATTTTTGCTCCATGCGTGCTCGGAGCAAGGTTGGCTCGGCGGGGGTCTTTTTTATTAATTTTTATTTTTATTTTATTATTATTATTTTTTCCATTTATAGATGGCCTCCCTTCACACCTTATAGCCATCCTCTCACTCCAATATGTATTTTTTTTTTTATTTTTTTTTTTTTTTTTATTTTTTTTAATAGAGAGAAAGAAAGAAAAGAGAAAGTGAGACAACAAAACAACAATTATCCACAAAAAGAGCACAAGGCAAACACACCAAACCTCCGTCCACAATCCTGCAAAGCACATGACAGAACACAGCAACGAAACATACAAGCATAAAGACTGATAATATTCATGACCTTGCATTAGATTTCTATATATACACATACCCATACCTACAAATATATATACAGTATACATACATATATATTTATATTCATTTATATACCCATCTACATATATCTACATATACATCCCTGCATCCATTTGTGTGTGGTTGTGAGCATGCATAAGTGAATAAGGTTCCTCCAATAGAACATTTAGTAGCGATTGTGAAGCATCAGAGATCCGTCCCCCCAAAGCCCGAGACAGACGAAGGGGCGATCAAAGCCCAAGACCCCAGGAAGGACCCCGAGCCCAGAGTCCCCAGGACCACCCGAACAGGACGAGCCACTCGTCCACTCCCCAGATCCGACCAAGGGGAAGAACCGGACGAACCCCACCAGGGACCACACACAATGACCCCCCGGGGTCAACAGCGACAATACACAGGCCCCCGCCGGAGCCCGCTGCACCGACGTAGCCCCAGGGCCGGTCACCGAGGCTCGGGCACCGGGGACGCCCATCCCTCAGGTCCAGACCTGACAGGACCAGAGGACCCGAGCCCCACCAGGCAGCCACCAGGCCGAGCTGACAAACGCCCAAGCGCCCAGCCCCAGATAGTGAGGGCCCCAAGCACGCCCGTAGGCAGAGGAACACCCACCAGGGGGCCACGTGGCAGGAGCGCGACACTGGGTAGCCTCAGAAGTATCAGAGAGGGGGCAGTCCAAGTCCCAGCCTGACACTTAAACATTCATACACAGACACACTCATTCAGACCCACCCTCATCCTCACCCTCAGTCACAGAAAGACAAACAATAACGACACGCTCCATTCATAATCCCGATGCACACTCTATACCCCCTAGGTCCAAGACATGTACCTGCTCCCTACATGGGGCAGCCCACATCCAAACCCAGGAGGTAGGCCCATTCATTCTGGGGTGGAGAGCAGCAGACGTCCAAGATCCGGCCCACCCCGCGCCCTGCCGACAGGACAGGACACCCGAGTCCAAGCAGCCCCAGGGGGAGCGCACTGCCAGCCCCGCCCACGGCGAACCCGCAGGCCCCGAACCCCCCCACACCCCAGCACAACCCCTGACGGCCCACCCCCAGAATGTCCGCCAGGCAACCAGGGGGGTAAGAGAAAAATAAATAAATTATATATATATATATAAAGTGTACTTAAAAGAGAAAGAGAAGGAGCAAAGGCTAGCATAGTCTTTGCCGAGGTTCTTCCTCGTATGCTGGCCGCTTTTGCGGTGGCGCACGCGTCGTCGAGCGGTGCCGAGGCTGTGTAGGTCTGCCTCTAGCAGGCTCCCTGGGGGGGTGAAACTCCGACGGGGAATGCCCACCCTGAGAGCTTCGGCCTGCCTGCGCCTTTGGTCCAGCTTGGTCCGGATTCGCTCCAAAGTCTGACCAAATAGCCCTTCCGTCTCTATTGAGTGGTGGAGAAAAGGCACCTTTTGTCCCTGCTGTAAATCAATCAGCGTCATCCACAGGTGGCAGATCGCAATGACCACTTCCTCCATACCTCTGCCCTGAGCCACAGCCGCTGTCCCCATCATACGGAGAACGAAGTCTGTTGCTCTGCGGGCTTCATCCAGTAAGTCGGCAGCTGCTTGCTTATCCGAGGTTACCTACAGCTGTTGGAGTTCTTCCGCAAGGTAAGCCTGCATCATCGAGGACGTGTTCATCGCGCGCTCTGTGAGTCCTTGAGCTCTGTAGCACTTCTCGAGAAGAAGGCTCTGCAAGCTTTGCTGGGGAGAGTCGGTTTTGTCCCGGATGACTTGGGAGCTAGGTGGGATGCCAGTGTGTCCTCAATCTGAGGCGCGTTGGCTATTCCCACCTTATCCATCCCTTCCACGTCGAGGAACTGTGAGAGTGGAAGGAGCATGGGCGCTTGTGGTTGAGACCAGGTACGGGTTAGTTCCGTGAGGATGTCCGGGAACACGGGCATCCTTTGCCTCGTTGCGACCTGCTGTTTTGAATAAAAATAGTTCCCCGCCAGCCTCGTCACCTGTTGGCGAGGCGGAGGTTCCGGCCAGGGGATGTTCAGCGCGTCCGCTGCTCTGTGGCACAGGTCGAACAGGGTAGGAATAGAAAAATCAGTTCCAGGGAGCAGAGGTCCTCTCCCGGATCCTCAATTTCGAGCTCTGGTTCCTCCGCTGAAAATTTGCCCGAGGCTGAGATGGAGATCTCGTCTTCATTCATCATGCCTCTGGTGTCGAACTCGACTGTTAGGTCCACCATGGGAGCGAGCGGGTCAGGACTGTCGCCCCATTCGACGCGCGTGCTGACGTGTAGAGCCATGTTCTCGAGCTCCGGGGTCGGAGTGAGGGTCTCTGTGGTGTCTGGGTCCTGTGGTCCAGCCGAGCTTCCCATGGCCTTAGCCACGAGGTCCACTCGATGCCATAGCACCGCGTCCAGCATCTGGCTGCAGTGTGGGCAAGAATCGGGCGCGTCCAGAGCTTGTCTTGCATAAAATATACCCAGGCAGACTGGACAGGCCTCATGGGTGTCCGTTGCTGCGAGGGAAAATCCACAGCCACTGGGACAGGCGTGCGAGGTTGGGCTCGCCGTCCCGCTGGTTTTCCTTTGAAGTTTTGTCTTTCGCTTTCCTTTCTCCGGAGGCATGTCCGAGATAAGGCAAGCGAGTCCTTCCAGAATCCTTTTTCTTCTTTGTTCAAGTGTCTCCTCCGTCGTGTCGCTTTTGCTGGCTAGCCTGCTAGGATGTTAGCTAGGGTAGCAGTTGTGGCGTAGTTATAACGCCGTCGAGCGAAGCAACCTGTGGAGAGGAAAAAACTTTGAGGTTATAGAAATGTGCTGGACTTTCGCTAGTTCAGCAGTACGCAGGGAAAAATTCTCTGTGCGCTCTGTGTAGGGAGCTAGCTCACCGCAGGTTGACCGATGGAGCAGCAGAGAAGTCCCGCGAAGAGAGGTAGTTCAGGTTTTGCGAGGTGAAGGGCAAAAAAGAGAAAGTTGGAGGGGCGTCAGTCGCTTAAGTACCTAAAGGGCGGTACCTCTGACGTGGGGTGACGCCCCCTGCCGTAAAAGGCGTGAATGTATTCCTTCAGGTAACCGCACGGGGTTCGCAATTCCCATAGCAAGTACTGTATGTTGCACCGAGAGACCAACTGAAAGGGAACAACCTTCACATCAATGTGAAGAAAAGGAGATGATTGTGGACTTCAGACGGAACAAACACAATGGAGGATCTGTGGTGACAGTGGTCTCCAGCTACAAGTACTGGGTGTACACTTGAATGATAACCTCAGCTGGAGCAACAACACCACCAGCCTGATCAAGAAAGCTCATCAGAGACTCTACTTCCTCAGACGGCTGAGACGAGCTGGTCTGAGAAGCTCAGTCCTCACCTCCTTCTACAGGTGTGCAGTGGAGAGCATCCTGTGCTCCAGCATCAACGTGTGGCATGGAGGCTGCACAGCTGCAGAAAGAAAAGCTTTGCAGAGAGTGGTGAAGGCTGCACAGAAG
Source organism: Garcialebias charrua (assembly GCA_038048925.1). Taxonomy (NCBI): domain Eukaryota; kingdom Metazoa; phylum Chordata; class Actinopteri; order Cyprinodontiformes; family Rivulidae; genus Garcialebias; species Garcialebias charrua. The sequence goes on along the minus strand of JBBPBX010067978.1, from coordinate 11,733 downwards.
ATGTTGGAGTCAGTCTCCCCACTATCACAGACATTTACACCTCCAGATGAAGGAAGAGGGCCACCTGCATCATGAAGGAACCCACTCACCCAGCACACACACTTTTTGCCCCACTCCCCTCAGGACTGAGGTTGAGGAGTATTAAGTGTAGAACGACTAGACTGAGGAACAGCTTCTACTCTGAGGCTGTTAGACTCATGAATATCTAACCAGAATAATCACTGTGAAAAATCACATCATGTTGCTGCTGATCTGTTTCATGCTGCCGTGTTCATTCGTGCTCAGCTGCTCATACAGACTCATGTTCGTGCTGCTGTTTGGAGCAATGTTTTTCTATGATATTAATGCGTAGTGTATTTTTAGTTGATGTTTTTCTTAGTTCATATCTTGGATGTTATTACTGTTTTTCTTTTACTTTTTATTGTTGAATGAAACTACATAATGTCGTTTCACCACATGTACCACATGTGGTGCGAATGACAATAAAGATTATCTGACTCTGAAAAGGATGTTTCAAAATGTCATGGCGTCAACAAATCCCAAAAAAGTTGGGACAAGTCCATTTTTACCACTGTGTGGCATCCCCCCTTCTTCATACAACACTCAACAGACGTCTGGGGACAGAGGAGACCAGTTTCTCAAGTTTAGAAATAGGAATGCTCTCCCATTCATGTCTAATACAGGCCTCTAACTGTTCAATCGTCTTGGGCCTTCTTTGTTGCACCTTCCTCTTTATGATGCGCCAAATGTTCTCTATAGGTGAAAGATCTGGACTGCAGGCTGGACATTTCAGTACCCGGATCCTTCTCCTACGTAGCCATGATGTTGTGATTGCTGCAGAATGTGGTCTGGCATTATCTTGTTGAAAAATGCAGGGTCTTCCCTGAAAGAGATGACGTCTAGATGGGAGCATATGTTGTTCTAGAACCTGAACATAGTTCTCTGCATTAATGGTGCCTTTCCAGACATGCAAGCTGCCCATGCCACAAGCGCTCATGCAACCCCATACCATCAGTGATGCAGGCTTCTGAACGGAGCGTTGATAACAACTTGGGCTATCCTTGTCCTCTCTGGTCCGGATGACATGGCGTCCCAGTGTTCCATAAAGAACTTCAAATCGTGACTCATCTGACCACAGAACAGTCTTCCATTTTGCCACACTCCATTTTAAATGACCCCTGGCCCAGTGCAAACGTCTGAGCTTGTGGAGCTTGCTTAGAAATGGCTTCCTCTTTGCACTGTAGAGTTTCAGCTGGCAACGGCGGATGGCACGGTGGATTGTGTTCACTGACAATGCTTTCTGGAAGTATTCCTGAGCCCATTCTGTTATTTCCTTGACAGTGGCATTCCTGTTTGAGATGCAGTGACGTTTAAGGGCCTGGAGATCACAAGCATCCAGTAGAGTTTTACGGCCTTGACCCTTTCGCACAACGATTGTTCCAGATTCTCTGAATCTTTTGATGATATTATGCACGGTAGATGAAGGTAGTTGGCGTGAGGACAGAGGATGCAGAGGACAGAGTGAAGTGGAGGAGGATGACTCGCTGTGGTGACCCCTGAAAAGGGAAAAGCCGAAAGAAGAAGAAGAAGATGCACGGTTGATGATGATAACATAAAAGTCTTTGCTATTTTACGCTGGGTAACACCATTCTGGTATCTTTCTGTGCAACAATGGTGGAATTGGTGATCCTCTTACCATCTTGGCTTCTGAGAGACACTGACACTCTGAGAAGCTCTTTTTATACCCAATCATGTTGTCAATTGACCTAATTAGTGTTAATTGGTATTCTAGCTGTTCGTTATATGCTCAATTTCCTTTTTCCAGCCACTTAATGCTACCTGTCCCAACTTTTTTGGGATTTGTTGACACTTTGAAATTTTGAATCAACATATTTTCCTTTTAAAATGTTTCATTTACTCAGATTAAACTTTTGATCTGTCATCTATGTTCTATTATGAATAAAATATTGACATTTCATCATCTCCACATCACTGCATTCAGTTTTTATTCGCAATTTGTTTAGTGTATTTACTAAATACACTAGTAATGGCACTTACTCTGCGCCTTTGTGGCCAGTGTTAAAACCAAATGGAAAGTGGAGACTAACAATTGATTACAGAAAGCTAAACAAACAAGTCCCCTTATCACGGTGGCCGATGACCCAGCTCCAACAGGAACTGCCCAAGGTCACCAATGGTAAGTACTTCTCGACCCTCGACGTCGCCTCTGGTTTTTGGACCATCCCTGTGCGCGCCGAGGACCAATACAAACTAGCTTTCACCTTTGGTGGCCGACAATACACTTTTACCAGGTGTCCCTTTGGCTACGCTAACTCACCTGCGGAGTTCAACATCTTCTTGAACAAAGCATGTCCAGACGCCCATGAGCGTGGGACACTGATTTACGTGGACGATGTCCTTCTGAGGCAGCCAACACTGGACTCACATTTGGCTGAGATCGACCACGTTCTGAATCAGCTGACAACTGCTGGTGCTAAAATATCACTGTCTAAATGCCAGTGGTGCAGAACCAAGGTGGACTACGTTGGCCTACTCGTAGGTCCAGACGGAGTACAACCACAGTTGACTCGCACCCAAGGCCTTGACAATCTCAAAGTCCCCACCAATCTCAAAGAACTACAAAGTTTTCTTGGCGTGTGTAACTACTCGAACCAGTTCATAGAAAACTATGCGGACCTTGCGAAACCACTGACTGAACTCCTTAAAAAAGACGTTCCGTTTGTTTGGACTGACAAACAGCAGCAGGCAATGGACGCTCTCATAAACAGGATAAAGTCAGCCCCATGTTTAGTCTACCCAGACTACAACAAAGAGTTTTACTTGGAAGTGGGCTTCTCAGCTCATTGCATAAGTGCAGGTCTGTACCAGATACACGACAGAGACAAACGTGTAGTAGCCTACGCCAGCAAAACGATGGCAGGCCCCGAGTTGAGATTCTCAGACTGTGAGAAAGCTTTACTGACCACAGTGTGGGCAGTTAAACATTTCTCCAGCTACATTGGTGGACAGAAAATCATTGTGGAAACACAACACCAGCCAGTGACTTTTCTTAACAGTGAACGCATCAGAGATGGTGTGGTGACAAACTCACGTGTTGCAACGTGGCTCATGGCGCTTCAAAGTTTTAACCTAGACATACGTTATGGTCAAAACAAGAAGTCTCATCTGGGGACGGACTTGGCAATCTGCCAAAAGTGTACACAAGATGTACCAGCCACCCAGCCGCCGGTTGAGGTAAAAACCCCAGTAACTGAAGACCCGAATCACCACTTCTTTGATGACAATATCTGCAAAGATATGACAACATTGTACGTGGATGGATCTTCATTCCTCCGCGACAAAATCTGTAGGGCAGGTGTTGGAGGAGTTCTCCTCCAAGACCAAGAACAGATAACTTTCAGCTACAAATTAGGCTCTCAGACTTCTCAGTACGCTGAGATTGCAGGAATCCTAATAGCTCTCCAGATGGTAGTAGAACGCTCCATCAAGACGCTAGTCATCTGCACTGACTCTAACTATGCTCGTTTAAGTTTCGCTTGTCACCTCGCTGTGTGGAAACTGAATGGTTTCCTAACAAGCGACAGGAAAGTGGTCAAACACAAAGAGCTTTTCATAGCGTGTGATCACTTGGTGACATCACACGACTTACAGATCTACTGGAAGAAAGTTCCAGGACATTCTAGAGTCCCAGGCGATGACAAGCACTACAATGACATTGCAGATTCCTTAGCCAAAGAAGGAGCCGACGAAGGTCCTCTATGGTCCTTCGACCCCTCCTGGTTAATCAAGACTCTGCCAACACAACCTTCAGTCAGGGTTATGGCAGTCACACGTGCACAGGCCGCAGCCAGACCTGCTGACAACGCAGTCTCTGTACGACCCGCACTGACTGACCCAGACATCATCCAACTACAGAAGTCGGATCCTGCTATCAACTCCATGATACTGTACCTGACTGATCCGGACAAAAATAGTCCGTCTAAAGACGACCTGGATTCCGATCCAGACCTTAAGGTCCTCTATCAGCTGCGCAAACAGCTAAAACTAATCAAGGGCATCTTAACTTTCGCTCATGGACCAACGTCCTCACCTGTGTTCGTGGTTCCCCATGACCAAAGGGGGGTGATGTTAGTTCATGCCCATGATCTCCCGTCCGCAGGACACAAAGGAGATAAAGCCACGCTGACGGCATTAAAACAAATTGCCTATTGGCCTGGAATGAAAAAGGATGTCAAGGACTACATTGAAGGGTGCGTGGTCTGTGGCCAGTTTCAGCCAACCAGACCACTTCACAGAGCACCACTGCAAAGCAGAGGCATTGCATTCCCATGGTCTGACCTCCAGATCGACTGGGTTGGACCACTCACTAAGAGCTCTAGAGGAAATAAATATTTTCTCACGGTAACCTGTGCATTTACCAAATGGGTAGAATGCCTACCAGCTCCTAACGACACAGCACAAACCACTGCTATGTTGTTAATGAATCATATATTCTCAAGGTTTGGACTTCCCCTTCGGGTGAACTCAGACCAAGGTACACACTTCACAGGTGAAGTGATGAAAGAACTGTGGAAGACGCTAGGCGTCAAGGCTAACTTTCATGTCGGCTACCACCCACAGGCTTCAGGCCAAGTAGAGAGAGCAAACAGAACTGTGGTGAGTATTTTGAAGAAATACGTGGCTGCAAACCACAAGGACTGGGACGTGAAACTCCCTCTGGTCCTCATGGCCATAAGAGCCACTCCACACACATCAACTGGCATCTCTCCCTTCGAGATGATGACCGGTCGACAAATGACTCTCCCTCTACACCTGTTGTACCAACCAGGCGACGCCGCCATGGCGACAGCCTACACTACACAACAATACATGAAAGATTTGAATGTACACCTCAGAAACACTTTTGCTTTCGCCCAGAAAAACCTGGAAAAATCCGCTGAAGGACGCAAGGCGTACTACGACCAGAAGGCCTCTCATAATGAACTCCAAGTGGGAGACAGAGTCTGGTACTATACGTTCGCTCCAGCAACCGGGAAAGGAGGGTCCGAGACCGGAACTCTCGCCCGCAAACTAATGCCCAGGTGGACTGGACCTCATCTGATAACAGACAAAGTGTCCTCAGTCGTCTACGAAATCAAAATCAGCAAAGGCCGCAAAGAGCCAATTGCTAAATGGGTACATCGAAATCAGATCAAACCTTACAAGGCGTTCAATGACTCCACAAAAGACAAAGATCTCACAAACTCACCGACTTCATGGGATAATAAGGTCGTCCAAACACAAGTTAGTAAATAAACTAATCAGGTTTAAACTACCGTATTTTCCACCCTATAAGTCGCATTGTCCAATTTGAACTTAGAAACGCTAAGCCTAAAACCCACAACAAAAAACTAATCTTAACAACCGTTTAAATCCACGAGATTTAATTTGACCTCAGTCATAAAGTTGAGACCTGTTTTCTTGTGTGTTGCACTTTGGAATCTGACGACAAGAGTGTGTCGAAGCAGTGAAACGTTGTTTCCTTGTTGTTTAGTCATTACTGTTGTCATTAGTTGAGATATTGTTGTGGTTCTGAACACTCCCAGCCAAAAAGGTTTTGTATTAACATTGGTTAATGAATGATATGGATTTAACTATGCCAACATGCAGTTCGTTTTGTTAAAGACCGTGTAAAGTAAAATTAAATTTGTGTTTTGAGTTTGTCACACGGCATAAATATGTGTTATTAATCACCCATATAAATCTGACTGATTAAAAACATTGTTTACCTTATAAAATTAAGTCTCAAATATAAGGAAAAAACATGATTTTCCCAGGGTCTGGAACGGTGGGGGCGTGTCAGCGCGTGGGCGTGGTTTCAGCGCAGTTCTGCAGCTCAGAGCAAGTAGGAGGACCCTCTCGCTCAGAGCTGAACTGTGTGTGGAGGAGGAAGACAGGTTCATCAGTAAACCTGCTCTGTTTGCTCCTTTTTCCAAGAGTTACGCTGTTTTTAGTGCACAAACAACTCTGGTTTTATTTTAAAAGTTGAGGACACAACTATAATTCATAACTCCGCTGTTCTGTGTTTAGAAGATGAGCGGACTCGCGCGGCTGCACCCGGTCCGACCCGACACATCGCATGCGGGGGCTGTGTTGGTGATTAAAATAAAGAGTAATCACGTTGATAACTAAGTATGCAATGGACCTGTCGCATTTTCTTAGCAAAAAAGGAGCTTGTGAACTTGTAGGGCACAGGCTTAGCAATAAAAAAAAGAAAGAAAAGAAACAGGAAAGGCGGCGGCGGTGTCCGGAGGCTGAGGAGGGAGACGGTCAGTAGCAGGTGCCCTGACCATTAAAACATCCAGGGAAGATGCAGGAACGAGGCATAATTGATTAGCTAGCTAACAATGAACAAAATATCTATGCTATTGCTATCTGATGCTATCTGCGATTCGCGAGTGAACGGCTCCACCCATGCGAAGAACAATTTATATGACTGGAGCAGCAGGGGGTGGGGCTATACTAATGAGGACCGCGTGACGAAACGCGGTCACGTTTAAAACACGCCTAAAAAATCCTGAAATAGAAATATGTTTATACACAGTTTGCTCTATACAGGTAGTCCCCGACTTACGAGCGCTCTGACCTACGAGGTCCCGGACTTACGAGCATGCATCTCATTAAAAAAAAAATAATTTTTTTTTTTTTTTACTTTTTTTTTTTTAATAAATGAATACATGTACAGTACTGGACAGTCACCAAGCACTTAGCCTATCCTAACACAGTTTTTAAAGATGAAGGAATAAGTTGAATTGTCTCCCTTTCACATAAAGGGAGCAAGCTCCCTATGGAGCCTGCAGGGAGGAGGGAGACAATTCAACTGATTCCTTCATCTTTAAAAACTGTGTTAGGATAGGCTAAGTGCTTGGTGACTGTACAGTACTGTACATTTATCTATTTATAAATAAAAAACAATAAAAAATAAAAATACTGTATATACTGTATATTTTTAATAAATAGATAAATGTACAGTACTGTACAGTCACCAAGCACTTAGCCTATCCTAACACAGTTTTTAAAGATGAAGGAGTCAGTTGAATTGTCTCCCTCCTCCCTGCAGGCTCCATAGGGAGCTTGCTCCCTTTATGTGAAAGGGAGACAATTCAACTTATTCCTTCATCTTTAAAAACTGTGTTAGGATAGGCTAAGTGCTTGGTGACTGTCCAGTACTGTACATGTATTCATTTATAAAAAAAAAAAAAAGTAAAAAAAAAAAAAAATTTTTTTTTTTTTTTTTTTACTATGTGATCCTACTTACGAATTTTTGACTTACGAGCGCCCCCTAGTGACGGAACTCGCTCGTAAGTCGGGGACTACCTGTAACTCCAAAATTAATAGACCTTTTACCAGTTGACGTCATCGCGCATGCGCACTCGCATTTTTCGAGAGACAACCGGAAGCACGGGCACGCAACTGGAGTGTTGTCATTACTGGCAACGGTCGCGCTGGGGAAATATGACTTTTATTGTGTTTATAATTGTTCCAGGCAACGTAAACGAGTAAAAGAAGAAGGTGAGACTTGTTCGTTTTACCAAGTCCCTCTAGGAAAGTCGAGTAAAGCGACTAAAAGAAGGAAGATGTGGAGGAAGATGAGCTCTTCGCCGGCAGGACTTCACCCCGACACAAAGCAGCAACGTGTGTAATCAGCATTTATTATCTGGCATGGACATTAATGATCCAAGCTCCGTGGATTACGTTCCAACATTACATCTTGGGTATGGGAAACAGACAAAACAGAGAACAACCTCCCGCAGCTGAACAACATGCTACTGGACAGCTGCTAAGCTAGCAGCAGCTAGCTAGTTCTACGAGACCTGGCTGTACCTCGGTCCACTGGCTGTGTTGAAGTTTCAACCTGCGACATGCAAAGAGATTCTTCCTTCAACCCCACTGAAGAACAGGTGAGTAAAATGTCAAACATTCAGCCCTGTAAAAATTAACAGACCACTGCACTGTTAGCTGTTATCATTTGAAGTCTTTCTGCGTTGAAAAAATATACAGTATAGTTTCCACAAGACAAACATGTTTTATTAACATTATTTGAGGTCTAACAGCACTGCATCTTCGAAAACATTTCTGCCATTTCACTGTTTCTGTAAGCATCGGTGAAATGCTGTCACAGAAAAAAAGCAATCCTGTCATCATTGTGTATAAGCATACAGTTTATACACAAGACTGTTTTGTTTATTGTCAAATATGAATTAATACTTTGTTTTACAGCAGCAACTGGTCAACAACTCCTTGCTGACAAAGGGTTTGATGTCGTCAGAGGTGGAAAAAGAGAAGCTAGTCTGTTCAACTCCCCTGAAGAAATAACAGGTGAATAAAATATCATCAAACACTGTGCAGCTCTATAAAAATGAACAGATCACTGCACTGTAAGCTGTTATCATTTGAACTCTTTCTGGGTTGGAAAAATATACAGTATAGTTTCCACAAGACAAACATGTTTTATTAACATTATTTGAGGTCTAACAGCACTGCATCTTCGAAAACATTCCTTTAAAAATAAAGCAACTGTGCTCTAATTTGACTTTTAGTGAAGTGGAACTTTTGTTTAGTTACATTTTTTAATCTGTTAATATACAAATGCTGTTTTAGTCACATAAAAAAAAAAACATAAACATTACACTGTCTAAAGTCTCCAAGTTGTCAGAGAAGGCATCATTAAAAAAAAATATTAGCAGGTTACTGTCTGTCCTAGGCTGCTGTCCTTGACAAGTGAAATGACAAACACAAACACATCTTCTGGTATGTGTTGTTTCTGTTTGTGACTTATATAAATAATGTGTGTGCTTGTGAGACATTTAAAGATGTTTTGAACTTCTGGCAGGTCTCTCTGATGCGTGGAGACTGGACAGGGCCCGCGGTCGTCAGCTACTTCATCTGCCGGAGGGTCTGGATCGAGAAACCACATCCAGGGGCTTTGAGCATATCTCAAAAGAAAAAAACATGAAGTTTTAAATTCTAGATAAAATAAAGGAATTAAAGAAACATACAGATAAGTGTTAGTGGTTTTTAAAGTTTACGACTACAACCTGCAAAAGGCAACAATGGCTCCACGCTCAAAATGTCCTTGTGAAGACCAGCCAGCAGTGATGGGCTCATCAGGATGTCGTGGGTTCGAAATGCAGGCTGTTCAGCGTTCTCCTGGAAAACTTCTGGATGCCGATGTCATGCCTATAATGACACCAACATGAAAAATGTGGTTTATATCTAACACATATTAGCAAATCTGTTTGTAGAAGTGTTTTTTAAAAAATGTCCAAGAACTATTCCAGATCTTACAATTGTAGAAAACATTTAAAACCGTGCATATGTGATTGCATTTATTTATTATCTAGTGCCACTAAAAAACAACAATAGTTAACACAATAAAATAAACTACAATTGTAAAATGTTGAATAGTTTTTTGACTGGAATAAGACAAAATAAGTGATATTGTATTATTCCAGTTGTTGGTGAAGTTTGACTGAAAGTCACCTTTCTGGGTATTTGTGTTATAAGCGTGATATGAAATTTCTTCAGGAACACTGATTAAACTCACTTTAAAACTTGCAGCTCATCCAAGTAGCAGGTGCAGTTCGTTTTTGGGCTGGTCCCTTCCATGTACAACTGGGTGCAGGTTGGTTTAGAATGTATTTCCAGCATGGTTGCAGCCACCTCCTTGTCTGCAAACACAAACACAATATATAACCATATTGTGTGTGTCATTATGGAATTCACATGCATATAGGATTTTCACACATTTTACGTCTAATAAAGTGTAAGCTGTATAAACAGTGTGTCAAAAGTAAATACGTTCTCAAAGATAATTAAATTTTCCCAGGAAAGCTAATAAATGTATCTCCTGGGATAGTTATTATTTTTCACATCACAACATCACCAATTGTCTCAGGTTGTATTTAAGACATAGTTTACAGAAATCAAATAAGAAATAAGGACGCTGTGAACATTTGTGTGACTCAAACGTCATGTCTTTGTTTACATACTGTGCTTATGCTTATGAAGACATGGCACTAGTTAAAGCAGCTAACAGAAGATGTTAAACCTGTAACAATAACCAAACCAGTCTAAATATCAGAAGTATTGGCGTGAGAAATTTAAAACCTGGTGTGACTGACTCAAACGTCATGTTTTTGTTACTGTGCTAACACTGACAGCTCTTATGAAGATATGGTGCTAGTTATAGAAGCTAAGAGAAGATGTTAAACCTGTAACAATAACCAAATCAGTCTAAATATCAGAAGTATTGGTGTGAGAAATTTAAAACATTTATTTCTGACGCTTGGATAATACAGGTTGTTGACAACGACACACAACTACTCACCCTGCTGGACGTTCGCTAAAAGCCTGAAGGAGTTCCCCATTTTCCATCAGCGAACACAGTCACCTCCTCTAGTATCCGCGGCACAATGTTCAGGCATTTTGACCAGTGGTTGTTCAATATTTTAAGAAAACAAGCTTCTAAATTACAACTCTCTATCATTACGAAGCTCCTCGGCCCCTTCCCGAGCCCCTGCATCCGGTTAGGGCTTTTTGCCGTCCAATCAGAACGCTCGTTTCAGGCGAGCTTTGCGTGATGACGTCAACTGGTAAAAGGTCTATTGAGCTACAATTTTGAGACTTTTTACTCATTTACAAGATTACAATTATCACATTTATAATGTTTATTTAAGAAAATATTGAAATTCACTTTACACGGTCTTTAAATCTCAATCGTCGAAGAGTCAATGTAGTTTAAAGCTACTCAAGGTACCATAAACTACACTGGTCTCACAATTTCTAAATTGAACCGATTCGATCGTTTCTATTCTAGATTGTCTATTCATTTTGATGAGTCTCGCCATAGACTTCAAAATTTATTAGGAATACCAAATCCTACGTCGTTCGTCTAAAAGACAACAGACATTTAGATCAAACTATATTTCATTTTTCTATTTTAGTTTAACCTAAACTAAGTAATGAATGGAGGAATAGTTTGGAATTAGAGGCCTTCGTTACAGAAGCCCTCCAAAATTTTATAGGTACAGATCCCTATATCTAATTTTACAGAATTGATCCACCCCTTAATTGGTAATTGTAGCTGATCTAAACCATGATAGCTTACATACCAGGTGCATATAGGTAGGGCTTAATGTAAAATCCCAATCATAAGCCCACCTAAAAACCACATAATTGCATGACACATAGAACCAGAGTGGCACTGACTGGAAACCAACCAGCCAACAACCTTCGATGTGGGGACCTGCAGCTCCAACGCTTGGTCTTCAACCTTCATCCAAGGGTCGCCTCCTCTGCGTCAATCGAGGGATCCCCTCTACATGCTGATTATGAAAACAATTGTTGCTGATCAATCAACAAAACTAATCGTTGTGGAATTACCGCTGTGGATTATAAGACTTTGTTTTCCAAAGGATCACAGACTTTGTTTTCCAAGAGTTAACAGACTCAGTTTTCCAAGGGATTAAAAGCTTTTCGCAATGGGATTACCTCCGAACAGTATGGAAGCTCCAAAAACTTTATGGGATTATAATTTTTGATTTTTCTTTTCCACTTGCTGGATTACTCCAAGATCAAAGACAGTCAAGGTTTCCTTTCGTGTTGGACCCCATCCCCAAGGACTGGCGATGGCTTCCAAAAGGGGGGAGATGTAGTGGGCATGACCTTGTC
>JBBPBX010067977.1:0-19264 GCA_038048925.1 Garcialebias charrua | reverse complement strand
CTTTCTTAGCCACCCCCCTTTGCATAAAGTTACACAGAAACCTCATGGGTCTTGGTCCACGTTTCTGTTCACGTGTGACTCTGGCTGTGTACTCATGTTCACTGTCAGCATCTTGTTGGCTGTCAGCATCATGACCTTCAGGATGTTGTTGTGTGTCAGCAATTGGTTTGCTGTCAACATCCATGGCAATGTTGGTAGTAGTGTGCGCTGAGTTATTTGTGTGCTCTGAGTCTTTGTGAAAGACAGTGCTACACATCGCTCCAGGTTGGTCAATGTTGATAGTGTCATTATCAATGATAACGCCACTCATTGTATCAGGTTGGTCAAGCACAGTAACATTCAAATCTACTGACAAACTACTTACTTCCTCTGTCTCTTCCGAGCATAGAGGTGTTGGGCCATTATTCCGGGACATTCGTGACTCTTTGCCTGTCTCGAACTGTTCTGTTCGAGGCGCGGGAGGTGCAGTTCCAAGGCTCGGGGGTATCTCTTGGGACCACTCATTGTTACACGAGTTTAGGTCCTCATACTTAAATTTCTTTTGAAATCTACCCACCGATGGACCTTGGTTTTCACCCACCTGGTTCGACTTGAACCATTTTGGGTCTCTTAAAGAGTGAACACCTACCTTTTGTGGTACGTTGCACGTCTCAGATTGTTCAATCTGAGGTGCTTCAGGGGCGGGGCTCCCTTTAAACCATTTTGAGTCACTTTTCCTACTGGTTCCAACCCTTCGTTGTTTGTCAGTTCGAAAATCTTGTTCATTCTTGCTAGTATTATCCAACTCTTTTAACAACCGACGCATGTTCTCCACCACATCTGAGGTCAGAAGGCCTTTGAGACGATGGTGTTCATTCTCGCTAGTATTATCCCACTCTTTTAACAACCGACGCACGTTCTCTACCTCTTCTGAGGTCAGAGGGCCCTTGAAACGACGGTGTTTATTCTCGCTTTTCGTAGGAGAGAGAGCCTCTCCTACTTTTAGCGACTGGGACACGACCTTTTGACCTGGGCGCACCTCAGAGGGTGTTTTGTTTTGCATGTGAGCCTTAAAAGCAGTTACAGCGCACCGTTTCATCACTGATTGTCTAAACCGATGTAGTAACTCAAGGCCTTTTTTGAGAAGTTTTTCTCTTTGTCGTTTACTCTTTTGCCTTATCAAGTCAATCTTTGCTTTGAGCAGCTGGAAATTTGTGTGCTTTGAGTTATCAAAGACAAAGTCACTCATTGCCCCAGTTCGGTCATCCTCTGTATCATCCAAGTTTTCAAACAACCAACTTACATCCACCACCTCATCAGAGCCTAGAGGTTTGGTGCCATTGTTCTGGAACGTTTGCGATTTTTTGCCGGTCTCGGACTGTTCCGTACGAGGGGCAGGAGCAGGGCCTTTGCTCGGTGTAGACCGCAGAGGGTCACTTAAAGAGCGGACACCTACCATCTGTGGTTTTTTGCTTATCTCGGGCAGCTTTGTCCGAGGTGCAGGGACAGGGCGTTTGCTCGTCCTTCTCAACCAATAGTCATTTCTTAACCACTTCGGGTCATCGTTCCAGCGGGCATCAACATGTCGTGGTTTGTTAGTTTGAAAAACTTGTTTCTTCTCGCCTTTGTTAGGAGAGGGAGTTGATGAAATTGTCCCTTCCAGCTCCAGCGAGTAGGATTTGAACTTTTCTCGGTCTCGTTTAAACCAAATCTGGACAGTGAGTTGACGAACATCAAAACCATTTATAGCACAACGTTTCATTTTTAATTGCCTAATTTCACGTTTTAACTCAAGTTTTTCTTGTTGGAAATTTTCTCTTCTGCGAATGTTCATTCAATTCAAGCTTTGCAGTGAGCAGCTGTAAAGCTTCATCACAATCGTTATCTCCCATCTTTTTGTTTTGATTTTGCCTAATCTCACGTTTTAACTCAAGTTTTGCTTGTTGAAAATTTTCTCTTCTGAGAATGTCATTTATCTTTAACAATTCAAGCTTTGCAGTGAGCAGCTGTAAAGCTTCATCATAATTGTTATCTTCCATCTTTTAGTTTTGATTTTGTGTGAAAAAAATCAAAAGATTGTTCTCATGTTAGTGTTTGCAAATAAATATTCACTTTTAATGTAGCACTGAGTCAAATAAACTAATCAGCTGAGGTTTACGCGTTTCACTGTGTAATAAGTATTCATAGGTACCTTTTTTCAGGTTTTTACCCTCAATGAACTTTGTAAAAGTTAAATGCACTCTTGCAGTGTTAACTTTAAAATAGAACTTACGTTCAAACAACAGTTACTAACTAACCCAAGCAGCCTGATTTCCGTTTTTTCTTACTCAAACGCTTATAAAAGAGGGCTGACTTAAATGCAATGACTTCACTAAAATGTGACAGGATGCTGCTTGAGCATGCCTTTAAAAAGATGTCTTGCAGTCTCAGTGAAACTGATATTTACTGCATTTGACAGTTATCAGGAGTGAAAAAGGACTTTCTGTTCAAACGAGTGTTTGTGCGCTCAGCATAACAGTACAGGAATGATGTTACTCCAAATAAAAATCAGTGATGTTTATCAATTTGTTGTCTTGTGACATGTTCAAATCTGGTCTGCTTTCTTTGCATCTTTGGAGTGAAAAATGTACTTTCGTTTGTTATTTTAAACTTTTCATTTAAAATAAACTGGAGTTATTAATTTTACACAGAAAAACGTTAAAAATGCAATTTTTAACCAAAAGTGTACAGTGTACACCAATTCTGTTTAAAATTCAGGGATGTGAAGAGCTTAATGTGGAAATGCTCTGTTCTCCATCATTTGTTATTTATTTAATTTGAAAATCAAATAAAAATGCTTTTTGAGTGTTACTTTAAATCTCTTCAGTATCTAAAATGAGCATAACTTGTTTGTCTGTACCTCTGTTATTCTAAATTTTTATTTAAAATAAACAGGAGTGTTTATTTGTGTACAGAACAAATTGATAAGCTGGTAATTTCACCATAAAAATGTTGACTTTTATGATGTATGGAGAGAACTCATCTATTAACGTCCAACAGGGGGCAGCTTCAAGACTCACGAGGCGACTGAGTTTTCTTCAGTATTTGAAAATAAAAACAACCTTTTAGAGTTAGTTTCTAGTGTGACCGTGATAATTGCTCGAACCACGTTCTTGTCAGAGACAAATTTATGTTGTTAGACAGTGTTGATGGCTTCAGATGAGTTTTTAAGCTTCTAGTGAAACCTCTTTTCACTCAGTGTGTGTGTGCGCATGTGAACTGCTTGTCACCCAAAGTGCACCAGGAAATGACGACAAGAATGGGCGGGCCAACGCAGCGTGCGTAACGCGTCACCAGCTTCTTACGTGAGCGAGGCGGAGCTCTCTACAAGATACGTGACATCAACAAATCAATCACAGCTTGTGTAGTACATTCTCCAAGCATTTATGGTGAATGTAGTTTCTTACCTTCGACCAATGTAGTGCCGGAAATGACGACTAAGAAGGCTGGTCGCAACGGCGTGCGACGTGATTGACAGCACACAACAGCGAATCAGCGTTTGCTACAAGAATGATTGACAGCTCACAACAGCGAATCAGCATTCGCCACAAGAGTGATTGACAACACACAGCACTCGTTTCATCCAATCACAGCTCATAATCAAACATGCAGTCACGTCTTCTTAACGTTAGCTGCACAGCAGAACACAACTTTATAGACTCTTTAAAACAACTCAACGCTTCAAATCAACTTCCCAAAATTCTGAAACATGCGGCGCGCACATCTAGACAGGCCAACTTTGTTACGCTCAGTAACCCAGCACTGCAGCTGTAGAACAAACACGGACTCTCTCGGAGCGCGTCAAGTCGGTTCCGTCCACTTTAAAGGAGCAGAATTCGGGTTTCAGAACCACAATCCGACAACGTTCTAACAGTATATGCTGCTTCGACCTTCTTTAAAATGTAAAATACCACAACAGCAATCTTGTAGATGTTAAATTAGCTTCCAGGGCAGGCAGTTTGACTCGGCGATCAAACAACAAAGTTCTGTACCGGAGTGTGTGCTTGAACTGGGTCGAAGCCGAACCAGAACTCCCACAGACAACGGGCTGACAAAAACTTCACCTGAATGCTTCCAACAGCGTGTAACAGAGTTGAAACCAATAATAATTTCTCAGCTTTAAATGACAAAAACATGCAGAACCTGCTTGTATCGACACTTCCAGCCAAAATTATTATCCTCAGAGTTTAAAACTTGGATTCCATTATGCAAACATGACGTTACAAGTTCATGAGAGACCACAGATTTATCAATAAACTTTTAGAAAACTCGTACGAAGGCCACCAGATGTAAGGATTATGGGGAGGGTCAGTTTTAATACTGTCCTCCTTTTTACCTTAATTTACTTATTCAGATTGAATAGTAATTTCACGGATTCTTTCTTTTTCAGTTTATTCAATATTTCTGTGATCTTTGTGATGGACAAATAACCATAGCCATTAAGTGACAGAAAACGGTGATTTTAGTTTGGTATGCCAGGAGACAATACCATTTATTTAAAATAAATCAACTAAAATCAACATTATTACACTTGATTGACAGGATTTCACTTTCTTGCAATTTAACACGCATCAACACACTTTATGTAACACAACAGACAAATATGATGTTAAATATTTAGTCTGAAGGCTTTTAGCTTAAAGAATATAGTTTCCAGCTTAAAATTGAGAGGGAAAGGGAAAAGGAGGAATAAGAGGTTGGAGAGATTAAGTTATTTATCTCGAGTGTAACCAGAGATGACACTTTCCATCCGACTTCGGCTAAATCCCAGGTACGTTTGTAAACAGCTCTTTACCTTTTGACGACGCGTCTGATAAAGATATCACCAGCCTTCCAGGTGCACAGAGTCCTTCCGGCCCTAGTACGTCTGAACTGGTCGTTTACTTTCCAACGTCTCCTCGGATCCGCGTCAGTCGTCAGAACAATGTGGCAGCTTCTGGTCGACTTCAAGACGAGATAATTTACTCCAGAAAGGAATAAACAAAGTTTGAGCTTGTGCTCGTTCGAAGTGGACTCATAACAAACATGTTATTAGTCCTCAGCTGGATGACGTGTCCTTAGCGTGTGACTGAACGTCAAATCCAGCTCTTTCGAAGTAGACTCATAACAAACATGTTATTAGTCCTTAGCTGGATGACGTGTCCTTTGCGTGTGACTGAACGTCAAATCCAGCTCTTTGGGAGAGGTTCACATCTCTTTTAGAAGTTCCCAGCAAACTCTGCTGTTTTCAGCAACAGCTTAGAACTTAACAAAGAGGATTCGAGAGGAGAGCGACTTGTTTCTTCCCCATTGGTTAAAAGAAACAATCGAGTAGTTCTCTTGCTGTTATCACGACCCAAGGTTGGAGCCAGCAGCAGGGAGAAATGTTTAGGAAAAAGACAGAGAGCTGGAGTCATTCTCAATGAAAACAACGGATTAACTGTCTTCTTATTTCTAAACAAAACAGTCTGGTCTCTGTGACCCGAATGTTCACCTTTAACACAGCTGCGAATACAGTAATGCTTGAGATTTAGAATAACACAGCATAAAAGCACATATCATGAAAATGAGAAAAGTTATTCTTTTGATTACATTAGAATAAAATCAAGATAGAAATAGTCTAATTTAGTGACTATGTCCTCAGATTATAACTAATGGAATAAATTGTGTTAAATGTCCTGCTTTACTGAGAGGTCAGTAAAGGTCATCTCTGGAACAGTTCAAAAGTACACAAGTGTATCAGAGTGGACATGGTCATGCCCACTACAATTGTAAGATCTGGAATAGTTCTTGGACATTTTTTAAAAAACACTTCTACAAACAGATTTGCTAATGTGTTAAATAAAAACCACATTTTTCATGTTGGTGTCATTATAGGCATGACATCGGCATCCAGAAGTTTTCCAGGAGAACGCTGAACAGCCTGCATTCTGAACCCACGACATCCTGATGAGCCCATCACCGCTGGCTGGTCTTCACAAGGACATTTTGAGCGTGGAGCCATTGTTGCCTTTTGCAGGTTGTAGTAGTAAACTTTAAAAACCACTAACACTTATCTGTATGTTTCTTTAATTCCTTTATTTTGTCTAGAATTTAAAACTTCATGTTTTTTTCTTTTTAGATATGCTCAAAGCCCTGGCTGTGGTTTCTCGATCCAGACCCTCCGGCAGATGAAGTAGCTGACGGCCGCGGGCCCTGTCCAGTCTCCACGCCATCAGAGAGACGTGCCAGAAGTTCAAATTTTTTTTAAATGTCTCACAAGCAGAATCACATTTAATTGAGGCAGATACACGCAAACAGTCATGCAGTGAACAATGGCTCACTGCTCACACATTATTTATATAAGTCACAAACAGAAACAACACATACCAGAAGATGTGTTTGTGTTAGTCATTTCACTTGTTAAAGGACAGAAAGTAACCTGCTAAAAAAAATTTATGATGCCTTCTCTGACAACTTGGAGACTTTAGAGAGTTTAATGTTTATGTTTTTTTTTTTTTTTTTGCTAAGTCATTGGATGACCAGAGAGCTGGACTATAAACTAGAGAACAGATCTGACAACAGCAGAGTCACAAAGAGGATTTTCTTTCGGCCTGGTTAGGTCACCATGATAAGAGAGACTGACCTGTTTTTGTTGTAAACGCTCTTTCTTTATCTAGAGAGATTCAAAATCCTAAAATGTGACTAAAACAGCATTTGTATATTAACAGATTAAAAAATTTAACTAAACAAAAGTTCCACTTCACTAAAAGTCAAATTAGAGCACAGTTTCTTTATTTTTAAAGGTTGGTGTGTTCATTTCTAAATTTAATGTACTACAATCAATGTGTTTTGGGATGTGTGGACTATTTCATTAATCAATTACTGTAATAAACATGGATTTGAATACAGTATATAAATTTGGTCTAATTGGGGAGGGAATGACTGAGCCAGCTGAGGAGTGCTGTGAGTTTTCATTGGATTAGCGTGATGTCCTTCAAAAACTTCAAAAGGCCACAACACTCCTTGTACAATACATACTCTTCCTCAGTGAACTTTGTGTCCTGGATGCAGAGAGGTGGCCAGGTTCAGACTAGCTTCCCTTTTTCCACCTCTGACTTGACATCAAACCCTTTGTCAGCAAGGAGTTGGTGGCCATTTGCTGCTGTAAAACAAAGTATTAATTCATATTTGACAATAAACAAAACAGTCTTGTGTATAGTTAAACTGTATGCTTATATACATTGATGACAGGATTGCTTTTTTTTTCTGGGACAGCATTTAACCGATGCTCCCAGCAAAACTGTGCAAATAACTTACAGAAACAGAGAAATGGCTGAAATGTTTTTAAAGTCAGACCTCAAATAATGTTAATAAAACATGTTTGTCTTGTGGAAAACTATACTGTATATTTTTTCAACGAGTTCAAGAGTTCAAATGATAACAGGCTAACAGTGCAGTGGTATGTTCATTTTTATAGAGCTGCGTGTTTTCCAATTTAATCACCTGTTATTCCTTCAGGGAGTTGAAGGAGGAATGTCCTTGCATGTCGCAGGTTGACACTTCAACACAGGCAGTGGAGTAAGGTACAGCCAGGTCCACTTAGCAACTTAGCTTAGCAGCTATCCAGTAGCATTCTGCTGCGGGAGGTTGTTCTCTGTTTTGTCTGTTTCCCATATCCAAGATGTAATGTAGGAATGTAATCCACGGAGTTTGGATCATTAATGTCCATGCCAGATAATAAATGCTGATTACACACGTTGCTGCTTTGTGTCGGCCCTGCCGGTTCCTCCACATCTTCCTTCTTTTAGTCGCTTTACTCGACTTTCCTAGAGGGACTTGGTAAAACGAACAAGTCTCACCTTCTTCTTTTACTCGTTGAAGTTGCCTGGAACAATTATAAACACAATAAAAGTCTTTTTTCTCCACCGCAACCGCGACCGTTGCCAGTAATGACAACACTCCAGTTGCGTGCCCTAGCTTCCGGTTGAGTCTCGAAAAATGCGAGTGCGCATGCGCGATGACGTCAACTGGTAAAAGGTCTATTGTTATTGTAATTTCTAGAGCCCTTTTTGCTAATTTATCTGCCTTTTCATTTCCTTTTACCCCTTCATGAGTTGGTACCCAGCAGAACCAGACATCAATGCCACCTCTGTATAATCTAAATAAACTGTGTTGAATTTCTAATATTATGTCTTTACTATTATTTCCTTGTCCCTTAATACTTTCTAAAACTTCTTTTGAATTTGTGCATATCACCACCGTCTGGTCTAACCTCCTCCACTCATTGTAAACTTAACATAACTGCCATCATTTCTGCTGTGAAAACTGAAAGGTGATCTGATAGTCTTTTAGAATTGTGAATTTTAAACTCTGGTATGTACTGTATATTCCTATTCCCACACATCCTTTAAGATTTTTAAATCCATCTGAATAAATTTTGAGATAATTACAGTATAGTATGATTTTATTAAATAGTCATCAGTCTTTACCCCTATTTCATTTAAATTCCAATTATTTTTTTCTCTATATCTACATTTACCTTAGGGAATAGCCATGGAGGAATAATACAAATTGGATTAAATTGAGCTGTTTTCTTATCCTCTGGTTCATACATTTTGATCCATTTACTGATCATCCATCCCAAACCATTCCTCTGGAACTTTGTATATGCCCACCACCAGTTTTGAAATATAATTGAAATGACATTCTCTTCTTCTTCACTTTTAATTTACATCTTCCTTATCGTCTTCTAGAATGTTTTTCATGATTTTATGGATTGTGTACGACTAACAGTTTTTTTTTAGCCTTAAGATTTTTAACCTTTTTGACACAGTTTTTCCCCAATCTGTTTTTTATCAATGGTGTATTTCACAGTAGAGCCACTAAGGACAAGTCCCACATTTTAAACTTTTTAATCGCAGAGGCAAAGATGGCAATTTATTTGTCTCACAGGGACAGACTGCAGGATGGACCTCACCTCGAAGCTGTGTCTCTGGGGAGGTGCAACCTCAAGGCCAGGTTGGCCTTGGAGTTTCACTTACGCAGGGACACTGGGGATTTGAAAATTTTTGTGAAACTGTCAGGATTTAAAAACGTTTTATGCACCATTTCTGATCAGAAAGAACTAAACTACAACAAGCTTTAAATGTAAACACTTTATTTTAAGCTTGTTCTGATCATGTTTTTAACACTGTTTTAACTGTGTGAATAAATACCCTGATGCATGCTCAATAATCCAGGTAGAAAAATCTAAAAAAGCTAAGTCTGGTCCTCTGGACGACATGTTGACGACACCTGGGTTAAAATTAAATCTCAGGAAGTCCAACATTTCACTGATCACATCAACTCTGTGGATAAATATATCAAGTTCACACGAGAAGATGTAAAAAATGGCAGGTTGGCTTTCTTGGACTGTGAGGTCTCAGTTTCTGATAGAGGAAATTTGCAAACTGAGGTGTACCGCAAACCCACCCACACAGACCAGTATTTACAGTTTGACTCCCATCACCCTCTGGAGCACAAGTTAGGAGTCATCAGGACTCTGTACCACAGAGCAGACAGCGTCCCCACTAACTCAGGAGCCAGACAGAAGGAGAAATCACACACAAAACAGGCTCTAGAGAAATGTGGATATCCTAACTGGGCCTTCCTGAAAGCAGAGAAGAAACCCAAACAGGACTCCAGCCAGCCATCAGGTGAAAAGAAGGAACCCAGACCCAGACCAGTGGTCATTCCGTATGTTGCGGGAGTTTCAGAGACATTGAGACGTTTATTTTCTAAACACAACGTCCCAGTGGCTTTTAAACCCCAAAATACATTACGGCAAAGACTGGTTCATCCCAAAGATCCAGTCCCCCGGCACAAACAGAGTAATATTGTGTATGCTGTTCAGTGTCAGGAGGGCTGTGATCAGTCTTACATCGGGGAAACTAAACAGCCACTGGCCAAAAGGATGGCCCAGCACAGAAGATCAACATCATCAGGTCAGGACTCTGCGGTCTACACTCATCTCCAGGCCAGCGGTCACTCTTTCAGGGATGAAGATGTTCACATCCTTGATAGAGAGGAACAATGGTTTGAGAGAGGAGTAAAGGAGGCCATCTTTGTGAAAAGAAACCGTCCATCATTAAACAGAGGTGGAGGCCTCCGGGTTCAACTGTCCCCCACTTACAATGCTGTTATTGCTAGTATCACTCAGCCCTCTGTGAATAGCAAACAACCATCAGGGTGTTAACGATCCATCGTCAGGCTGATGGTCCTCCTTGCTCATGTGAGCAGCTGGTTTCAGGCTGTCATCAGCCAACTGGTTGAGCCACTGTGGGAGGGTGCTATTTATAAGACTGAGCTGAGCACAGCTTCTCAGCATAATTGCCAAGTCCGCTTATTTCAAGCGGACTTGGGCCTGTTTTTCCCTGGAGTCGCTTTCAAATTTGATCAGTCGCTTGTCGCGGTTTTTGGGGCTTCTCACGGACATTGAGTCGCTTATTTGTGCTTGTTTTTCAGTCGAGCAGTTAATGCGAGTGGTAGGTAGTTTTTCACGCCCCCCTTCCACGTATGTTACGTCAAGGCGGATGTTACGTTCAGGTGCAGTTGGCGCAAGCGACAGTCAGAGCCGGTAAAACTATATAAGCGCGAGCAATTAATGATGAGTCAGCATGAGCAGCATATAGTGACACAACATATATATCTTGTATCATTCAACTATGTTAGTTTTTAGCAAACAAAATGATAAATTAATGAAAATTACTTTCAAAGTGAGTTTAAAATTAAAAACCGTGTTTCTTCACGGGACATCCGACTACACGCGAATGCAACATTGTTCTTTATTCTTTGTCTAGACAAGACAACGCTAATATGAGCTCTAAGTGGGGTAAATATGGGAAAAAATATAATAAAGATTGGGAGAAAGAGCGTGCTCTTCAAGACTGGATACGACCACAGATGGGAGAAAAATGCAAAATGTATTTTTATTTTTTAGACTGAATACGTTCTTTAATGTATAATTTTGCTGGTTATATGTAATGCCATAATAAATATGTTTATACTGTTTAAAACGTTTTTTTTCTTCACAATGGGATGGGTTGCTTTTTTGGGGCTTTTTTTTAAAAGAGCGAGTCGCTTGTTTGTGCTTGTTTTGAAGGAGCTGGTCGCTTCTTTCGGTCTGGAGATCTGGCAACCCTGCTTCTCAGACTGAGGAAGTCTTTCGGACGAAAGACGAAACGTTTCTACAGTTTTTTTTGCTTTGTTTTGTTTTGTTTTTTGAATGTCCAGAGGACCAGACTTAGCTTTTTTAGATGTGTGAATAAAGTTTTGTTAAAAATCAAAAAAATCTTCTTCTTGTGTTTTATGAGATTGAGGGCGGGACATACTTGTCTTAATGACACAATGTACATGATGGGGAAAAGGAATGATAAGTGTGGAAACTGTGGAGAAACAGAAAGTGTTGAACATGTGTTGATGACATGTAGACCTACTACATATTCAGAAGAAAGGATGAAACTGAAAAAGAAAGTTAAAGAGGTTTGGATCTTGGAAGGCATATTAGGAAATGAAGGGAATAAGGACAAGACAACAACTGCAAGAAAGGCACTTTTTATTTTTACAAAATATTGACATTAAAAGAAGAATTTAGGGACTGAGGCCATGGACTGCACACTCATGCTCAGTAGGTGGCGGTATGCACCTGTAAGTTGCTAGCAATCTGCCAACAAATCAATGGAAGAAGAAGAAGTGTTTTTATGGTGGGTGGCATCCAACGTTAAGATGCATTTCGCCATCTACTGTGCTGGAGTGTGGGCCAGAGTATTTTTCTAACCTACTACTACTGTAATCTATATTCTTGTACTGTATATAGTTTTGTTTCCTTTAGAAATGTAATAATTGCCTCATTTATCTTGTCATGTTTAGCTAATGCACTAAACCAGCCACTAGGGAGCACAAGCCAGTGTATCTCTTGTGCCGGTCCCAAGCCCGGGTAAATGGTGAGGGTTGTGTCAGGAATGGCATCCGACGTAAAACACTTGCCAAAACCATAATGCGAGTTCATCAAAGTGAAACCATACCGGATCGGTCGAGGCCCGGGTTAACAACGTCCGCCACCGGTGCTGTTGACAAACAGGGTGCCGGCGGAAATTGTACTACTGTTAGTCGAAGACGCCGAGGAGGAAAACGTGTCAGGAGACAGAGGGAGAGGAGGAAAGTGAAGAATGTAGGACTGAGGGTTGCAACTCTAAATGTGGGGACAATGACAGGCAAAGGTAGAGAGCTGGCTGACATGATGCAGAGAAAAAAGGTAGATGTTTTATCAGAGGCGGCCGCCACTAGAGGGCGCTAGGGGCGCCGCCCCTCCTTGAAACTGCAGCTCTTCTTCTTCACCATTTGAAGATTTAAATTTTTTTTTAAATAAAAGTGAAATAATAAAATAAAAATATTTCGAAATGCATGCATATATGTTTTTAGTTGTGTAGGATAAATATTTTATGAGTAATGATTGTTTCAAAAAACGTTTTTTGATTGTGACGTACTTCCGGTTTCCCCGCTGGACGCCGCCTGAGGCGTTTTCCATTTAATCTAATTATAACTAGCTGCCGCTAGCAGGCGTAGTTTATGTCCCATCCGTCCAAAACTATTGGACTGTACAGGTCGCATTTTCCGTCGCCCTCGAGCCTGGACTCGTCTCTTATCGTCACGGATCGCCAGCTTCCGGTTCGAGCCGAGGAAGGAGGGGCAGCGGGGGACTCTCGCTGTTTACACCGTCAGAGCTGATCACACGGCCAACTAGCGACGTTTAAACAGCAGTAATTATTAATGGTGCCTTTCTACACAGGTAAGCAAGTAATAATTAGTGACTTTAATGAATCTCTAAGCGCACATGAGCAAAGTTTTGAGCTGATCTCATCTGTGTGCGTGTGACGTGGTGTCGTGTGTGGGTGGTTGTTGCAGTCAGTCACAGTAGCTAGTAGCTACTAGCTGTGCTCATGGTTGTGGTGTACTGCAACATTATAAAAGTTGCTACTTGCTAGTTATAAACCCGAATGTGTGAAGACGACTCCTGTCTGTCCATCTTCAGCTCATCATGAACTGTTTACTCCTCAGAGTGTCTTTAACTTTTGTCTCGTTTCGTTTAGCAGCAGTTGCAAATTTTCTGATGAATAAATCTGAATGAATAAATAAACTTTAGTTTTAGTTTAGTTTAGTTAAACTTTAGTTTCATTATAAGTTGTGCTGTTGTTTCAAAGACACTCTAAACTTAAATAAATCAAGTAGCAGAAAGATTTAAGCATTAAATAGTTTGAATTTTTCATGTTATGAAACAGTGATTATATAATTATTTGAATTTAATTTTAATATTATAAAGATCACTGTGGATGGAATGCAATTGAAATAACCTGGATATTATTATTTATGTTGTATTAAGAAAGTTAAAATGTGATTACATATGTGTACACAAAGCACTTCAAGCAATGTGGAAAATGCTAAAAAAAATACATAATTAATGTGCCTTCTGTACTTTCTTTACAGAAAAAAATCCACACAACACCTTCATCTCTACACATCGGCGGCATCCAATCTACCACCTGTGTAACAGACAGGTGGTGTACAGAAGAAGATCCAAGATGTCCAGCTTAAAGGTTCAGTATGCAGTTTCTGTAGAACTGCAGCACTTAGAAATATTTTCAACAGGCAAAGCATTCTGATCCCTCCCCCTCAGAGCCATATATGGCTCTGCCCCCTTGTGGTCTGTTGAATTTCAAATTCAAGCTCTGTTTTTATTGGCTGATTCAAATTCAAGCTCTGTTTTTATTGGCTGGTTACAAACTCTGTTTTTATTGGCTGGAAAATGGCGGGTCACCTTTTCTTTTTAGAAATGCTTATTTACCACCTGGAGAAGCAAGGGGACAAATTTTTTTTTTTTTTTTTTTTCAGAGATTACCTGGCTAACATCAATCTTTCAGGATGTAGTGACAGAGTGAAGAAATATGTTTATAAAAAAAGCTACATACTGAAGCTTTAACCTTATCATGCAGCAGGTGACTTGACTTCCCATATCCCAAAAGTGAGTATTTTCACTTGTGGTGTTTTACTATTTTTAACACTGTATTGATCTGGAGAATGAAAACAAAGTCTCTTGCAAGTTACTAGCTTATTAACATTGAAACATTTAAGGGCCAGTTTACACGGCGCGTATTTTGAGTGTAACCGCTACTTTCTCTTTGCGACTTTGCTTATCGCCTACACGACACCGCTGGCCCCCCTCGATGACACCGATACTTTTCTGACCCTGCTCTCAAGGTGGAACTTTTTCGCTGACCCCCCGTTGATAATGTAAACATCTCCCGTGGAGCTTTTGTTTGAACACATGCACGCAGCACGCACGCGCAGACAGCCGGCATTTTAACAATGGCGGTGGACTGGACAGTGGACACACGCACCACTTTCTGAACTATAGCTGATGGAATATATTTTGATTCTCATATTTAATTATTCTACACCTTACCTGCATCTGTGTTGGAAGAGAGCCAGCTGCCTGGATCCAGTTGTCGCTGTTAACGAGGCAGTCGGACATTTCACGTGTCACGCTGCACTATAACATACTAAATGTGCTATATATTAACAGTTTAACAATAATAAACAGTATTTATGTTAGCGTGGGAGATATTTAAATTTATCTGAGCTAAATGAAGCTATCTGGACTCGTTACGTCATGCCTAACATGCTGCTGAAAATGAAGACACCAGGTTGATTTTTAATTTATTTATTTATTCAACACCACAAACTCATGTCACAAACACTGAGAATTAAATTGAACACTTTTAAAAACACGTTAACCGAACTTTAATGAACTGGACTCTGTTGTTTTCATCCTGGTGGACACTGGACCCACATCCGAACCGGTCCGCTTCGTGGAACGACAGCTTCGACCTCGCAGGAAAAAAATAAAAATAAAACCTCAGTTGGTTGTTCTGTGATTGAACTAAACACAAGGAAACATTATTAAGAACATTGTTTACCTTGTAGCGCTGCTGGAAATCAGCTGATTCTCACGGACTAAAGTCCAACATCGTCACTCGGTTCTGGTTCTGCTCAGCAGCTGGTTAGATGAAGCAGGTCCCACTTGGTGTGAAATCTGTTGACTCTTATCCAAATTCCAGCTTTAACTTGTTGTTAACTTGTTGACAACAACTTGTAGTTAGCTGATTTTAGCCAGAGAGGAAAACAGGCTGCCTCGTCTGCTCTGTTGTTTACCTCAGGCAGCACGCATGCGCAGTAGTGAAGGTTCCAAAAATCACAGCGCCATCTAATGGCCCAGCATGGTAACTACAGTGAAATCATGAGGACGGGGGGTGGGGGGGAGAGAGTCGTATCCACAGGATTCACCCCATGTCAACGCAAAACTTTTCACCTAATTAACATACCCAAAACATCCGTTTCCCCCACACAGTGTCCGTGTAAACAGGGCCTAAGTTACATTTATATGGTGAAATGTTATATATGCTAAGATGCATTAGGAGTCAACTCAGGACCTTTAATATTAGGAATATTTAAGAGAACTCTGGTACTAAAAAAATACAGTAGATTGATTCTATTTATTTGCTCTCTCCACTGCACACCTGTAGAAGGAGGTGAGGTCTGAACTTCTCAGACCAGCTCATCTCAGCCGTCTGAGGAAGTAGAGTCTCTGATGAACTTTCGTGATCAGGCTGGTGGTGTTGTTGCTCCAGCTGAGGTTATCGTTCATGTGTACCGTACACCTAAGTACTTGTAGCTGGAGACCACTTCCACCGCAGATCCTCCTATGTTCAGTGGGGTGTGTGGGGTTTGTTTGTTCCTTCTGAAGTCCACAATCATCTCCTTTGTCTTCTTCACGTTGATGTGAAGGTTATTGTCCTTGCAGGACCCAGAGCCTCTTTATCATAAAGTGGAAGAAAAGACCCTTAGACCAGTCTGGTGGGTGACCAACTTAAGGAGACTGATATCGGATTTTAGGTCACTTCAGTTTCTTTAACAACAAACATGAACATGGCTGGCTGTGAGGGGCAAACACATGACAGATAGTAGCTAAAAGACAGATGCTTAAACTGCTAAGCTTCAGCAAAAAGAGGAAAATATTGATGAGTAGCAAAACACTAGCTAAAGTAGCATTTTTTTTGTTGAAAGTATCAAAATGCTAGTTAAAAGTAGCAGAAAAGTAGCTAAAATCTCAACAAGATAAAAAAGAAAACAGATTTAAGAGAATAATGTTTAAGGGAAAGTTTCATATTTTGAAAGATATAAAACTAGCAACAAAAAAGTAAGCTGAAATTAGCACAAAATATGTAAAAAGAACAATAAAGTGGTCATAGTGTTATGATTTCAAAGGTTTACCCAGTTGGTAACAAGACCCAGAACGACACAAGACGAAGAAGTGCAAAAGTAACAGTGTTTATTATTTACAGTGCAAGTCTATATGTGTCCAAGAGGCCAAGTGGAAGGGTAGCAAGGCTCGCAGTATTGGAGCAGGGTTCAAACTGTTTTACCATGGTGTGGATAGAAAGAGAAATGGAGTAGGGGTGGTCCTGAAGGAGGAGTTGGCAAAGAATGTAGTAGAGGTGAAGAGAGTGTCAGATAGGGTGATGTGTCTAAAGGTAGAAGTAGAAGGTCTGATGCTAAACATAGTAAGTGGTTATGCTCCACAGGTTGGATGTGATGGGGAGGAGAAAGATAAATTTTGGAAAGATTTGGATGAAGTGATAGAGAGTATTCCCAGGGAGGAAAGAGTGGTGATTGGAGCAGACCTGAATGGACATGTTGGTGAAGGAAACAGAGGGGATGAGGAAGTGATGGGTAGGTTTGGTGTCAAGGAAAGAAACCAGGAAGGACAGATGGTGGTGGATTTTGCCAAGAGAATGGAAATGGCTATAGTCAATACCTATTTCCAAAAGAGGGAGGAACATAGAGTGACCTATAAGAGTGGAGGAAGGAGTACACAGGTCGACTACATTCTGTGTAGAAGAGGAAACCTGAGAGAGATTGGAGACTGTAAGGTTGTAGCAGGGGAGAGCGTGGCCAGACAGCATCGGATGGTTGTGTGTAGAATGACTGTTGTTGCGAAGAAGAGAAAAAGAGTAAAACCAGAGAAGAAGACCAAATGGTGGAAGCTAAAGAAGGAAGAATGTTGTGAGAAATTCAGAGACGAGCTGTTAAAGGCTCTGGGTGGTAAGAAAGAGCTTCCAAGTGACTGGGCTACTACAGCAACAGTAATTAGAGAGACAGGTAGGAAGGTACTTGGTGTGTCATCTGGACAGAGAATAGATGATAAGGAAACCTGGTGGTGGAATAGTGAAGTGCAGGACGCCATTCAAAGAAAGAGATTAGCCAAGAAGAAATATGACAGTGAGAGGACTGAAGAGAGGAGACAGGAATATAAGGAGATGGGACATAGAGCAAAGAGGGAAGTAGCTAAGGCAAAGCAGAGGGCGTACAATGAGTTGTATGGGAGACTGGACACTAAAGAGGGCGAGAAGGACTTGTACCGATTGGCAAGACAGAGGGATCAGGCTGGAAAGGATGTGCAGCAGGTTAGGCTTATTAAAGATGGGAATGGGAATGTTCTAACAAGTGAGGAGAGTGTGATGGGAAGATGGAAGGATTACTTTGAGGAGCTAATGAATGAAGAGAATGAAAGAGAAAGAAGAGTGGAGGTACTAGAAACTGTGGACCAGGAAGTGGGAAAGATTAGTGAGGGTGAAGTCCGGAAAGCTCTGAAAAGAATGAAGAAGGGGAAGGCAGTAGGACCTGATGACATACCAGTGGAGGTTTGGAAATGTCTTGGAGAGATGGCAGTGAGGTTTTTGACTCAAATATTTAATGGAATATTTGAGGGTGAGAAAATGCCTGAAGAATGGAGAAGAAGTGTGCTGGTTCCCATTTTTAAGAACAAGGGTGATGTACAGAGTTGTAGCAACTACAGGGGAATTAAGTTGATGAGCCACACAATGAAGATCTGGGAGAGAGTTGTGGAAGCAAGACTTAGACAAGATGTGACTATCTGTGAGCAGCAGTATGGTTTCATGCCAAGAAAGAGCACCACAGATGCCATCTTTGCTTTGAGGATGTTGATAGAGAAGTACAGAGAGGGTCAGAAAGAACTCCATTGTGTGTTTGTGGATTTAGAAAAAGCTTATGACAGGGTACCAAGAGAAGAGGTGTGGTATTGCATGAGGAAATCTGGAGTGGCAGAAAAGTATGTTAGACTGGTACAGGACATGTATGAGGACAGCAGGACAGTGGTGAGATGTGCTGTGGGAGTGACAGATAGCTTCAAGGTGGAGGTGGGATTGCATCAAGGATCGGCTCTGAGCCCCTTCTTGTTTGCTCTGGTGATGGACCGACTAACAGATGAGGTCAGGCAGGAATCCCCATGGACTATGATGTTTGCAGATGACATTGTGATCTGTGGTGAGAACAGGGAACAAGTGGAAGAGAACTTGGAGAGGTGGAGGTATTCACTTGAAAGAAGAGGAATGAAAGTCAGCCGTAGTAAGACAGAGTACATGTGTGTGAATGAGAGGGAGGCCAGTGGAACAGTGAGGCTACAAGGAGCAGAGGTCACAAAGGTGCAGGACTTCAAGTACTTGGGGTCCACTGTCCAGGAAAATGGGGAATGTTTATGTTTATGTTTATTAAATTTGTTCATTTTTTTACAAAAGAAACACAATACAAGACAATCCCATTAATGATACGTACACAATGTAAAAAAATGAAAGGTAGCAGAAAGAAGAATAAATCTTATTATATCTGCCCCTTTTTTCAAACAATCAGATTAAACAATAATAATATTTCACCAGTAGTACAAAATGACTAACTCTTTCTAATTTTCTAATACTAATACATAACTAATAATCGATACAAAACACATTAATAATATTTCACCAGTAGTACAAAATGACTAACTCTTTCTAATTTTCTAATACTAATACATAACTAAAAATTGATACAAAACACATTAATAATCTTCCACCAGTAGTACAAAATGACTAACTCTTTCTAATTTTCTAATACTAATACATAACTAATAAATAATACAATACACATTATGCTAATTCATATATATTTTTTCAACAAATTCCTTTTGATCATTTTCTTAAATGTAAACAGTGACTTGGCATTTTTAACTACATTCTCCAAGCCATTCCATAATCTAATTCCCTGGATTGAGGTAGAACGTCCCTTCAAACTAGTTCTGAATTGTGGTTTTACAAACATCTCTGTCCCCTTAAGATTATAACAACTTTGTCTTTTAACA
>JBBPBX010067976.1:5094-19264 GCA_038048925.1 Garcialebias charrua | reverse complement strand
TGATGTTGTTCACTGTTTACTGAAAGATTTAATGCCTGTGTCTAAATAAAAAATCTCTTCAAAGTGCAATCTTATCTATTTTAGTAGAAAATGTTTTATCATCAGGTGTACTGAAAAACATCAACTCAAGCTACCTTTAATTTTTAAAGTACAATGTTGTGTGAGATTCATTTTAAATTGTGAAAAGTGGGCTTCACTTGTAATCAGTGTTGTATAAAGTACCTCAAAGTGTTACTTGTGTAAAAGTTCAAGTATCTAACTTTTACCAAAGTAAATTTTACTTTAAGAGTATTACTTGACTTAAAGTCATAAAGTACCGTACATTTACTGTACTTAAGTATCAAAAGTAAATTTCTCATATAAAATGTACTTAAGTATTAAAAGTAAAATATTGAGTAAAAGTGATATTAAAAGTAAAATATTGAGTAAAAGTGAGCTATTACATTTTCCAAAATGAAATTTAGGAGGGGACTTCTTCCAAAAACACTTTTCTAAAGTCCACAATGACTATAATGTTATATTAAAATGTTAATGTTTATGCACTGATCTACCTGTTTCTGCTACATATACTGGTATATCTCTGCCACGCTCATCTTCATACTAGACTACGTACATTCAACATGTCCTCCTCTAGTGTGATGTGATTTTTGTCATGTTCAGGTGTGATGGATCTTACAAACCAATAGAAAGGCAAAATTATATATATTTATGCTTCTCATCCAATTACAATTATATTCACTCTATCCAGGCGGTGTAATTGATCTGTATACAGTATATTTGAGAAAAAATAAATGGTTGAACAAGCCAAAAAAAAGCTAACCTGAAGCTTTAAAAGATGAAATGACCCTTTAAATTGTTAAAAAATAAGCTAAAGGAGTGCTGTAGGGAAGCTAAAATTTGTTTGGCCAAACTGGCCAAAAACAGAAACTACAAAAGGCTAAATGACCCTTTAAAGTGTTCAACAGGTTTTAAAAGAGATGTAGGCAATCAAAAATAGTTTAACAAATGTTAAATTGGTTAACAATTGTTTAAAAAATGCAGAAAACATGTTAAAATAGCTCATGTGAAATAAACCAAACCTAACAAAACTGAAATTGATCTTTAAAGTAGTAGAACAGAAGGTTAGAGCATAATAAGCATTCACACACTAAACGGTCCCCACTTGGTTGGTTAAATACATTTTTTCACACACCTATCGGTCCTCAATTTGCTGGTCAAAATCTTTTTTCAAAATGTTGCTGTTCTGCAATGTCTGAGTGAGTGTTTAGTGGGTGGGTGACATCTAGTGTCCAAAATTGCTCTCACACTCTTTCTAAGTCGTTCAGAACTAGTGGTCCTCACTCTGCTGGTGTTTTTACTTGGTCCTCACTATGTGGGGAGTACAAGAATGTGTGTGTGTGTGTGTGTGTGTGTGTGTGTGTGTGTGTGTGTGTGTGTGTGTGTGTGTGTGAATGAGTGAATGAGTGAGTGGAAGTGAGAGAGTGAGAGAGTGAGAGAGAGAGAGAGAGAGAGAGAGATCATGTAAATCATTCTCTATACATGCAAAAAGAAAAAAATAGGTATTGGGGCCCCCAAACAGAGCTGTCAGAGTTGCAGTGAGTTTATATTAGGTTGGGTGAATGATCTGATCATCTGACTGTTGATTGCAGTAATCCACATTATTAGCAGAAATAGAGGGCCCCAAACCAAATTTTGTTTTTGCCCCGTGGAGGCTTGGGGGCATCACCCTGATCTAACTTGTTCCACTCGATAGAATATGCTGAGAGTCCCAAGATGAAACACAACAAAAGTTTGAGCCAACGTGTCCCTGAAACAACACCCACAGCTGTATCAAAACAGAAACCCATGCAGCAAGACGCAGAAGTTTGCTGCATGGGTTAGGCTATGTTATTGTTTAAAGTTAAACTATTAATATTGACAAAGTTGAGAGTTAAAAACATTTTTGTAAGCTAAATACAAATAAAAGGTGAACATGTAAAGTTTGTACAGTTTTTCTGAGGCATTTATATTGTTTATATCTATATCAAATTATATCGTTATCGACCAAAATTAAGAAATATATCATGATAAAAGTTTTGGCCATATCGTCCAGCCCTTAGTACAGAATGTCGTGATTTCAGCTCTTTGCCTCCTCTCTGACACGCTGCACTCAGCCACCTGCTAGCAGTCTTGGCCACGCCCACTTCCCCACTCTGTACAGAGAAACAGCTGATCAGCTTTAGCAGGAAGCTTATCCTGCAGTAAGAGCTGCACAAAGGTACAACAGGTGCTAAATAATTTATAATAATTTATTTTAAATAAAAATTACATGCGATCGTGTGACTCATCCATCAATCAGCCAAATGTGTGTCATGTCCACTTTTATTTTGAAAAACTGCAATAGAGTGAGTTCATGATAAACAAACTGCAAAGTGGCGAGGGACTACTGTAAACTATGTTCTCAATCACTTTAGGAAAAAAAAGTAGTTTTGAGAAAAATGCCTGCAATTAGCATGAACTGCAGGATCTAAAGCTGTTTTTTTAGGTCAGACAACTGAATGCTTGTAAATTATTGAGGAGGGACAGCAGCATTTAGAGAACCTGCAGGTTTTTAAATATTTAACAATCACCTGGTACTGAGGTATGTACCATATCGTGACTTAAACATGTCATTGCATCACTTCTTACAACTGATAACAATGAGTTTACATGGACATTAGTGTAGAAATAAAATCAAATATAACTAATGACAACGATAGGAATAAAAAATAAAAGTGTGTCTCTACAGAAGTCGTAGTGCTATAAGCTGTGTAAGGAAATCTTGGCTGTGGCTGAAGTTTTCTGAGAAAAGAACTGTTACAGCATGAACAATACATGAAGCAGCCGCTCAAGAAACTGAGTTCCCTTTCAAAGGAAAACTGATCTGGAACTTTCTATTGACTTAAATGTTTGTTGTAATTTTTTTAAAGGATTTTAATAGGGCGGCACGGTGGTGCAGTAGAGCAAAGACACAAAGAGATGCCTCTCAGCGAGCAGACTGTCAGTTCAAATCCCAGCCGGGGCCTTTCTGGGTGGAGTTTACATGTTCTCTCTCCATACATGGGTTTCCTCCCACAGACCAAAAACATGCATGTTAGACTGATGGGTAACTCTAAACTGTCTCTAGGTGAGAGAGGGTGAGAGAGTGAGAGGATGAGTGAGAGAGTGAGAGAGCTAGGGTGAGTGAGAGAGAGAGAGCGAGGGTGAGAGAGAGCGAGAGGGTGAGAGAGAGGGTGAGAGAGTGAGGGTGAGTGAGAGAGAGAGCGAGGGTGAGTGAGAGAGAGAGCGAGGGTGAGAGAGAGCGCGAGAGGGTGAGAGAGAGGGTGAGAGTGAGAGAGGATGAGTGAGAGAGAGCGAAGGTGAGTGAGAGAGAGAGCGAGGGTGAAAGTGAGGGTGCGAGAGAGCGCGAGAGGGTGAGAGAGAGGGTGAGAGAGAGAGAGGGTGAGAGAGAGAGAGAGGATGAGTGAGAGAGAGCGAGGGTGAGTGAGAGAGAGCTAGGGTAAGAGAGAGAGAGAGAGAGAGAGAGAGAGTGAGAGAGTTTGAGTTTTAAAAGTCTTATTTCACACTCCAAGTCAATACAAATAAAACATGGTAAAAGTAAAAAGAAATCAAAAAGTACAGTAAATACTAACGATTGAGTCATTCACTGAACACAAAAAACATTGTTAATACCCCACTTATTAACAAAGACATCCATGTTTTTTGTCAACTTAAAATACTCAAATTCCACACGGACTCGAGCAATTACCAGTATTTCAAATAAAACACGAGCATCATCTGTTTGTTGCTGATTGATTTTGTTCTTTCTTGATATCCATATTGCCAATTTTGCAGTACCAGAAATGAAATTTAAGAGAGTGTGAACTTGTTTTTTCTTTGCACTGTACCGTGGACCATAAATAAAAATTTGGTTAGAGAACTGTACACCCAAACCACCAAACAGATGATCCAAAAGAACAAGTAGAGGATTCAGTCTTAAGCATTCAATAAAAATATGATACAATGTTTCTTCTTGGGAACAATAAGGACAAGAAACACTAATTTCAGGATTAAGGTGTGCCAGATACCTGTTTGTAGCTATGGCCCCATGCACAATCCTCCACTGGAGGTCGCCCATCCGTTTCTCAATGGGGGACTTGTACAGGGACCGCCAACAGCCTCTCGGGGTAGAGCCGGTGTCAAAAAACCCAGTCCACTTCGACACCGCCACTTCTGCCAACGAGCGTAAGTTCAGGACCTTCACACAAATAGTGTACAGGACTTTCTTTCCCAAGCCTTGAAAACATCCTAGTGGTGAGTCTTGGAGGGACAGCAACTTTTCTGTCTCATCCTGCCACTGATCCACTGCAGGAGAGACAATTAGGGAAGGAAACTCGTACTCACACTCATCATCCCATTGGTCAGACAGAGAACTATTAACAGCAAACGCTTTGATAGAATCTGGCAGAGAAGCACATGTTTCTTCTTTCAGTCTTTGCACAAGTCTTTGAGATCGCACCTCTAGTTGCTCCGTGAGACAGGACACAGACAGCTTCATTAGATGACCCAACTTCACACAGCCCGCTTCTCTCATCTTAGATCTCAGCGTAACAGACGAGAGCAGCTGTGTCGAGAAGAAACTGTTTTCAAGCAGAGGTTCTTCAAAAACCCACATCCCAGGTTTCACATCATTTCTTCTCTCATTCATTCATTCATTCAACCTTTATTTAGTCAGGTAAATCTTTTGAACCTCATGGGCTCATTTACGAAAGCGACCTGCTAAAACTAAAGAACAATGAACAGTAATGGTAGAATTTCCTTAAACAATAAACAATCAAACAATAAACAATAGAAAACAAAAGAGAGAGAAAAA
Source organism: Garcialebias charrua (assembly GCA_038048925.1). Classification (NCBI taxonomy): domain Eukaryota; kingdom Metazoa; phylum Chordata; class Actinopteri; order Cyprinodontiformes; family Rivulidae; genus Garcialebias; species Garcialebias charrua. The sequence goes on along the minus strand of JBBPBX010067976.1, from coordinate 14,394 downwards.
AAAATATATATATATATATATATATATATATACATACATATACATACACACATACATATATATATATATACATATATATATATATATATATACATATATATACATATATATATATATATATATATATATATATATATATACATATACATACATATATATACATATATATATATACATATATACACACTCCTCCTTTTAACAAAGTAGCAAAAAACTAGCAAAAAACTAGCAAAACATTATAAGGTAGACGTATAAAATCAAAGACAGGAACAAATCTGCATTGGTTTTTGCCAGGATTCCAACAGATTCTGAAAACCATTTAGAGAATGGTTTCTCAAAGGTGAGGATCTGCCAAGCATTTAAAACTGATTGGTAAAAACGTGTGAGACCTGTTAAGTCCAAAGATCCTTGGCGCAGCAGGAAAAGATGTTTATCATAGCCAAGACGGCCTGCTTTCCTTAGCAAAAGACGTGCAGTATCCAGCCACGGTAGTCCAACACCATACAGTAGTTTCTGCAATGTTTGAAGCCGGAAAGCTGTGATCCGTGAGGTTATGTCTATGAGTCCTTGACCTCCCTCCTGTACTGGCAGGTACAAGGCTGCAGCTTTCACCCAATGTCGTCCAGACCAGAAGAAATCCACTAGAGCAGTGCTTCTCAATTATTTTCTGTTAAGCCCCCCCCCAGGAAGAAGAATCTGGTCCGCGCCCCCCTACTCTCCGCTGCGACTATTGGACATGCACGTTGGCACAACTGGTAGAGCTGCTGCCTCTCAGCGAGAAGGTTGCCGGTTCAAATCCCGGTCCGGGGCCTTTCTGGGTGGAGTTTGCATGTTCTCCCCGTGCATGCGTGGGTTTCCTCCGGGTACTCCGGTTTCCTCCCACAGACCAAAAAACATGCTTGTTAGGCTGATTGGTGACTCTAAATTGACCCTAGGTGTGAGTGTGAGAGTGGATGGTTGTTTGGTGTGAGTGAGACAGGTCCCTCTTGTAAATGAGTCCCCGTGACTCAACGAGGCTAGCCTGTATAAATAAAGGTTGAATGAATGAATGAATGAAATACGGTGGCTGTAATAATCTCGCACATACCAAAAGAGGGTTAAAAAGAAAAAGGTTTATTATACGTCCACTGTAGTATAATTTGTATATAAAATTGTGATTCTCAATTCAAGTCCTCAGGCCTCCCTGCTCTGAATGTTTTAGATGTGCCTATTCCAGAACAGATGATCCACATGATTGCATGACCTCTTCTGCAGCCACCAAGTCCTGCAGAAGCAGGTGTGCAGAGGTAAAGTGGCATATGCAATAAGGCTAGTAAAAAGAATATACAGTATATATCAGCAGTAGTGTAGATATAAAAAGTAGTGCAATTTGTCCTCAGTACTTAAAACCTCTTCTTGGAACTGCTCCCCCAAGTGGGACAGGTCCCTGGAAGAGGAGCAGACTTAGCTTTTTTTAGATTTTTCTACCTGGATTATTGAGCATGCATCAGGGTGTCCCTGGAAAAGTTCAGAGTTCAGTCACACACTTCTACTGGAGGTGATGTGGTGGATTTCCCTGAAAAACACAAAGAGGTAAAAAAGAAAGAGTTAATAAGATTATAACTTTAAATTAAAAAGTTATATAGATGATAATATTAATAAGACAACAATACCTCTTCTTGAACGGTTGTTATGAGGCGGTTAAATCGCTCGGTCATCATCATCATCAGAGCTCCAAGGCTTGTTGACATCAGTTTTATTTTTTTCATAAAGTGCTGAACTTTTTTACTTTCGGTTCTGGAGTGGAGCTCCAAAACAGTCTGAAGTGTTGACATGATGGATGTTGTGGTGGAGCTCACAAACTTTAAAGCCTGCACCCACCCAGAGCTTAAAAAACGTCTACAGCTGCGACTGTGATCTGGACCGTTCTGATTTACCTGATAGAAGTTTAAATGCTGCTGTTATCGGTGTTGCAACAAGCTGCTTTTCTTGCTTTTAGAAGAGATGTTCACATTGGGATGAAGTTGTTTCAAGTCCGTTACGTGTTGAGAAAAAAAAAAGTGCTGCAGCTGTAGCTCTAATCTTGTTTGTTCTCTCGTGGCGAAGCGCTCCGCCTCCACTCCTCTGCACGTTCGCACCAGTCTCCATGAAACAACGTCCTGAAACGCTCGTCTTTTTAAACAAGGAAGCCATAACTTTCCCAAACAGGACACTGCAGTGAGAAGCTAATGCTACGCGTGCTAGGGCTGGGCCATATCATATCGTTTACGATAATACCGGTAAAAATAGCTTGCCCGGGCAAAAAAAAGATATCATGATATGCTAATTTCATGACGTGATACGTAAGGACGCCCCGCCCCCCAACCGAGCGCTTCAAACTGAACTGCGCACCTCTCTTCCACCAGTCTGTACTGGTGTAACACGTTAGCTAAAATGATAAAAACAAACCGCGCGTCGTGTCAGCTTCTGTCCCCTGCTCTGAACAGCAGGTAGAGGATCAAATGCCCCCACCCGCCCCCACACCCCACTGAGCAGCCGCGCTGCGGGCTGGTCTCCCTTCGCTCTGAAAACTGTCTCTACAAACACGCGCGGCTCTCCACGGTCAAGAGAAAACCACAGTGAAGTTATTTTCAAGTTGGAAGTTGGATATTCGAGCTCCGTGTCTTCAGCGGTGCGTTGCTCTCGTCAGTCCACTTCATGGAGTCTGATTTCGGGCAGCCGCGCTGAGTCTGCCCCTATTCAGAGACGTCATGGTTCACTTAGGGACCGTCAACAAATTTTCGACCGTGTCACTCTTTAGAAACAAAGAATAATATATTTTACATGGAGAGTGATTTAGGAAACTACACCTGAACTTTAGTTTTTGTGGTGGTTTTTGTTTATCAATCAATCAATCTTTATTTATAGAGCCCTTTTCAGCAGCCAGAAGGTGCACAAAGTGCTGAACAATACAGAAATAAAACAAACAATAAAAAATAACAATAAAAAACAGCCAGTTAAAAATTAAAAACAATTTAGACCTAACAAGAATGTCAAAGAACTACTAGGTATTAAAAGCCTAAAGATAGTCCATTATATTTTGTGCAGACTTTTTCAATCTAAATAACAGATCTTTTTTATTTTTTATTTTTATACTGACTGAATACTTTACTAAATAAAGTAATTTCAGTCAAATTAACCCTTGTTGTTTAAAAAAAATTACAATACTGCAAAGTAACATGTTAAATTAATTTTGTCAAATAAATAAATTTGATTTCTTTTCTTTGGGGGGTTATATCACGAAATTTATCGTTATCGTATCGCTCTGAAATATCACGATCTAATTTTTGAGCCATATCGCCCACCCCTAACGCGTGCTACAGATAATAGCGCCGTGCTGAAACACGCCTAGGAATTTTAGTTCCGCGGCGCAATAAGAAAATTCAAAACTGGGTCACAAGAGCCCGGGCCCCCCCAGGCATCGCATTGTGCCCCCCCAGGGGGGCGCGCCCCACTATTTGAGAAACGCTGCACTAGAGTCTTTTGGATACGTCTTATAAGACAAGATGGAGGTGTGAGTACAATCAGTTTATGCCAGAGGGCCGAAGCAACAAAGTTATTTGCAACCAGAACCCTCCCCCTGTAAGACAGCTGAGGCAGCAGCCATTTCCATCTAGATAATCTGGCACACACTCTCTCCTTCCCAATTTTTCTCCACAAAGGTATCTGTCCCCAAAAAAACACCCAAGAATTTTAAACCTTGGTCAACCCATCGGATATTGCCCGGTAATATTGGCAAATTGTTATTTGTCCATGGGCCAACTTTTAACGCAGAACTTTTTTCCCAGTTCACTTTAGCGGATGACGCTTTTTCATAAAGGTCCAAACAGTGTATCAGACCTATAACATCATTCTGGTTCTTAATGAAAATGTTTACATCATCAGCATAAGCTGAAACTACTAAACCTGTATGAAAAGACAAACCTGGAAAAATAATACCAGTAAGAGTGGAACGGACCTTGTGCAAAAGTGGTTCAACAGCAATCGAATACAACTGTCCAGAAATAGGGCACCCTTGTCGAATGCCTCTCTGCACCTTGACAGGACAACTTAGGCCTCCCCCTACTTTAACAACAGAAAACACTTCATTATATAATAAACCCAATAAAGAAATAAAACCTTCACCAAAGCCAAAAGCTCTTAGTGCAGAAAAAAGAAAACAATGATCAACCCTATCAAAGGCCTTCTCCTGATCTAAAGAAATAATACCCACATCAATTTCATAAAGTTTACAAATGTCAAACATGTCTCTAAAAAGAAAAAGATTGTCCATGATAGATCTGTCAGGTACACAATAGGACTGATCTCTCTGTGTATGATAACTTCAAGAACGTTCTTCAGCCTATTGGAGAGTACTTTAGAAAATAACTTATAGTCCGCACAGAGAAGGGAGACAGGTCTCCAGTTCCTTAACAAGGTCAAGTCCCCTTTTTTGGGGATTAGGGAAAGAACAGCTTGTCGGCAGGATGTTGGCAATATACCTGCTAATGTGCACTCCTGAAGCACTTCCCACAAGTCTTCTCCCAACAGAGTCCAAAAATGTTTATAAAAGTCTACAGGTATACCATCCAGACCTGGAGCCTTGCCAGGAGCCATCTGTCCAACAGCAGTAGTAAGTTCTTCCATTGAAACTCCCACATCCAAAATTTCCCGATCTGCATCATCAAGCTGAGGAAGACCATCCAGCAGAGCATCCATACAGCTCCTGTTACAGTTCTGCTTCTTAAATAGGTCACTGTAGAATTCCACAGCAATGTCCTTCATGGCACTGGGATCAGTGGTCATAGTCCCATCTGGAAACCGAAGACAAAACATCTGTTTTGTCTGACTGACGGTCCTCTCTAAATTAAAAAAGAAAGATGTAGGGGCATCCATATCTTTAACCATAGCAAACCTTGACCGAACTAACGCCCCTTTGGCCCTTTCGTGTAAAAAACAACTTAGCTGATCTTTTTTTTTAAGTTGGTCATTATAAATAACATTAGTGAATATATTGGTTTCTAACCGTTTAATTTCATTTTCTAGATTCTGAATCACATTTTTAATTTTAACCGTAGAATGACTTGTGTATTGTTGACAAAAAACTCTTATCAGAGCCTTTCCTACCTCCCACCATTCACTTAAGGATGTAAATTCTGATTTTCTAGCCGTCAATAACTGCCAAAAATTATTAAAACTTTGGCAAAAAAAAAGTGTCTTGAAGTAACTTGGTGTTGAAGTGCCAATAAGATCTGCATTTAGTGGTGTTTGCTAAAAGAAAATCAAAGTAAACTAAATGATGATCAGAAAAACAAACTGGACTAATTAAACAACCGGACAGTCTATTTCTATGATTGTTGGAAATATAAAATCTGTCCAACCGAGCCCCACTCACTGTCCCATCCTTCAGTTTAACCCATGTATACTGTTTGCTTTGAGGATGTTTAATCCTCCACGCATCAACTAAATTAAACTCTGATATCACCTGACCCAATTTAGAGGATGATGGAAGATGAGGTTCTTCTCCCGTTCTGTCAATAGTAAAACTTATTGTGCAGTTCCAGTCACCTCCCATCACAACACATTCATTTTGATTAGACTGTTGCAAGGCATTGTGTATTTTTTCAAAAGTTTCCATCCTGTTACCTCCTTGATTAGGTGCATAAACATTAATAAACCGAAAAAAGAAACTTTCTATTTTTACCCGGGCCTCTAGGACCCTGCCTGGAACTAGCTCAGTACAAGAAATGATATTAACATCCAGATGTGGTGAAAATAAAATTGCTACACCAGCAGATGACCTGGTCCCATGGGACAAAAAATATTTCCCTTTCCAACTCATGCCCCATTCTACCTCGTGTGTCTCTTGTAAGAATATTACATCAAGCTTCTTCTGACTGATCATCTCTAAACTAACCATCCTTTTCTGTGGATCCCTCCCCCCGTTGATGTTTAATGACCCCACCCTGATACTATGCATAAGAGTGAAAAGAAGGGAGAAGACAGGCAAAGACAATAAGAAGAAGATCACCCAGTGTACTATAAACATTGTCTCATTTCTGATCTTTTATCCGTTTTGTACTTTTCGCTTTATTTGCTAATATCTGTTTCCGGACGTTTGTCAAGGAGTGAGAGAGAGCGAGAGGGTGAGAGAGAGGGTAAGAGAGTGAGAGGAGAGAGAGCGAGGGTTAGTGAGAGAGAGAGCGAGGGTGAAAGAGAGAGCGAGAGGGTGAGAGTGAGAGAGAGGATGAGTAAGACAGAGCGAGGGTGAGAGTGAGGGTAAGAGAGAGCGAGAGGGTGAGAGAGAGCAAGAGGGTGAGAGAGCGAGAGGGTGAGAGAGCGAGGGTGAGAGAGAGAGAGATTGTTTGTCTCGTTTGTCTCAATGTGTCCCTGTGATGGACTGGAGACCTGTCCATTGTCCCCAGCTTCTCTCGCACAGTGACTGCTGAACATGGGTTCCAGTGACCCCCGCGACCCGAAAAGAAAGAAGCCAATAAAGAAAATAGATGGATTTCATTAAGTAATGAAAACGCTAATTTTAATTCTGAAATACAGGATAGTTGTTTTGTTTTTTTAATAAAGAACGGAAAACCTTTGATTTCTTTTATGAACAAGGAGAGGGGTGGATGATTCTGAGGTCAAGTCCCTTGTTAATTTACATTTAGTGGACTTGAACCTCAAAAACATTTGGAAATTGCTCAACTCAAATAACACATTACTGTATTATTTTACCTATTTTAGCACATGTAGATAAGTTTATTATCTTGAAATTGAAATGATTGTTAATATGAAAAAATGGCACCTATTTTTTTGAATTTCACTTCCTGGTGTGTAGTAGAAAAAGTTGAGAACAAATATAGACTGTACGCTCAAACTGCTGAACTAACAAACATCAGGACAGATGCGGTTTCTAATTTAAAGTCTGAAAACTTGTACACTTGAAAAGTGGTTGGCGTCGCTCATTTGTCAATACCTCTGAGGGAGCAGTGTTGTCTGTAGGTTTCTCTGACAGCCTCCAGCTGAGAATATCTTGCCACCAGCGCCTCCTTTTGTGACTCCAAACGAGGTTTCATGTCCAGGTTCTGCTCTGCCAGGCTGCGATTTGATGCCAGCGCCATCTCTCTTTCCAGCTGAATGTTTTGAATCTGACAAGGAAAAAGTGATCATGAAAAAACTTTATGTAATGGATTGAAATATTTCTTTTCTATGCAACGCCCCCTTACTATGGGATGTAGAGCAAGCGTCATGTTCAAACTAAATTAGATTCTGTTACTGGCTGTGTTATACCTTCTAACAAATCTCAGCTCATACTGTGACAGAGTGACTCATGTACAGTACTCAAGTCTACAAGAACAGCTAATGTCAGGAGGTCACAGTATTATTTTCTAATTCCTACATAACAGCACTGTTGTTTTTAAAGCAGTTCTTTAAAAGGGTATGCCTATTCCCCACCACTAAACTAAAATCATCTTAAGCCGAGAGGACATAGTATTTTTTCTTAGACCTTGAAAATAATTTATGTGAGATCTCCTACAATCAGTTACAAATCAAGAGGTGTTGTTTTTCTTTAGCTGCTCACTTCCGCAGAGGTCACCACAGTTAGCATTTGTTTTATGCAGGACACCCTACAATGCAACCTGGGCTAGAACCTGCAGCCTCAGGATTAAAAGACTGTGGCACTGACCACTGAGCTGCCACAGCCCATGTTTGCCCTCAGTATGTGTTGTGAAAGGCTTGGCTACTACCACCCACATTTTTACTCAGTTTCTGTAAAATTGACAGTTACAGTATAGCCATTTTTGTGTTAGCAAAGGTTAGATGGCTGTGGCTACAACCGTATCTTGAACTGGGTTGACTGCAAACAGTAATCAGTTATAAATGTGCAGCCAGTTACAACTGCACAATATATTACAAACTTTTTGTCATCACAATATCAGTGAGCACCATATCAATATATAAACAAACTGCTTAGACTGTGGCAAATCATAGACCAGTATATTTCAAATAGCATAAACATCTCGTCATGGGTTTGTTCCCATGCGTACACAAGCACAGTCTTCCATTTAAATTCATGTATTTGGTTTCCTTCTGCAGAGATGTACACAGTGCAGTGGTTTGAATCGGTTTTCCTCAAAGCACCTCCAAAGGTTCTAGCATGCGACTGCAGATAAAAAAATGGAACTGATTAGGAACACACTACACCTTGTGTCCACGCAGTCCCACCAGGTGCTGCTCCCTGAACAATCACCTCATTTCGCTCATGTAGTTGCACCTCAACAGCATCAATGTTTGACCAAAACATCTACACTTCCATCATTTCTCTTCTTCTAGGTTTAAAACTCTGGCATGAAATATGGCGGGCGATATGAATTCCATCCATCATTTCCTGATAACTGAACTTCTCACCCTATCTCGAGAAGAGTCCAGCTACCTGCAGAGGAAACTATAAATGCCTTCAAAGAATTAGTTTTTTTTTTTACAAGCAGCCGCTACTCACCCTATCTCGAGAGTCCAGCTACCAGCAGAGGAAACTATAAATGCCTTCAAAGAATTAGGTTTTTTTTTTTTTACAAGCAGCCGCCACATTTGTATCAATAGTCATCATGAAACTAAATTAACATGATCTGTTTTTGATCATGTTAATCCGATGAGCGGCTACCTGACTTGGGATTTCTGACAGATTTAATGAGTCATTTACAAGTTTAAGTTACAGTTAACTTGTAACTTGCCTGAGGCATGTTTAAAAGTGCCAAACCTGTGACGTGTGTTTACAAAATGTGTTCATTTTCTTTCAATTAATAAAAAAAACATTCTGTAAAGTGTTTTAATGCAAATGGAAAATAAGCCATGTCGTGTGTTTGTTTGAATTTAGAGCAACTTTAAACTGAAAGTGTGATTTCGAATCACGTAAATGATATATTTTGCTTTGAAAACGGCGAAATTCGCCGAAAGGTGACTAGTTTGCAGGTATGTGTTGTACCCAACTGTGATCCTCATACAAAAGGTATGTACTGAACTGTGACTTGTACGGGTGCACCGAATGCAGTTGTCTGGCTGATCACTGATTTAAAAAGTCTGACCTGCCAATTCCATTTTTGTTTTATAAGCAACATTGTCAGGTGTTATAAGGTCACAATGCACCTTCAATTTTCCAATATTATTTTATTGAAAAACATACCCTTGAACAATATCCTAGAAACAATACAAACTTGTTTTAACTGGCCATGAGGTAATGCTCTGAAACAGGAATGAAGTTCAGACAATTGTTAAAACTAAAAAAATGGGTAAAATTGGTTTTTCGTG
>JBBPBX010067975.1:0-19264 GCA_038048925.1 Garcialebias charrua | reverse complement strand
TTAGACAGGATCAATTTCTGAAAAAGAAATTCTGTTTAACTTTCAGTTTCCTTACTAAGTTTTCCACGTGGAGCCCAATCAACTGCACAAAAAGACTAGAAGACAGTTATTACCCACAAGTTGTCAGATTACTTAACTCTTGATAACTATTGACAATAACATTGCACTGAGCCACATCTGTGACACCTAATATGTTTATTGCTTCTGCTCTATGTGACTGTATCATGTATGTCACTACAACCATAATTCATCTCAATGTTACACGCTACCTGTGCAATAACCTGTCGCACAAACTGTGTAAGTTATGTGCAATATATATTGTGTGCATTTAAGCTTATATCACTACCTTGAAACACTTATTTTTATTAATTCGTCTTACTTGCACCGTTCTTACTATTTTTCCTTTTGGATCTTGTAAATATTATATTTACTTTTCCACTTTTTTGTACTTATTTTGTTCTCTTGTTGCATGCTTTAATATTTATTTTGCTTTTTTGGTTTGTTTGTTTTTAGCGAGTCGAATCGGTTCTTCTCATCCTGAACATGTCATCGCACTTTTGACCTTGTGTTAACCTGCGTATGACAAAATAAACAACACAACCTCAGCTGACTCCTGTTGATGCAGAGGAGCAGAGGCTGAGCCCGGCCACCCTATGAAGCCCTTTTCAGCTGATTGTGTCCAGGATCTAATCTAAATCCTTCATCTTCTAGTCCTTCCAAAACTCACTGTTGTTGTTTTGTCAAAATAAATATTTAACTCTCCCAATGTGATACGTTAAAATAATAATCAATTTAGAAAAATTAATACAAATGTATGGAAGATTGTCTTTGCATCAAAAGGGAGAGATTATAGAGACAGAGAATAAAAAATATGATGAAACAAGACTTTTATTTCTTCCACCAACCTGACTGACTTTCAGTCTTGTTCACATGGATTATTGATTCATCTGGTCTGGGTTTTATTTTTTTGTTATTCTAATTAATATTTTAATTCTCAATCGTTTTTCAACTTTACATAGAAAATGTATTTAACAAAGAGCTAAGATCTCAGTTTACAGTGTAGTTTTCTGTTTTACTTCACTGAATGAAAATACCAAAGTAAAACCGCTGAGTGAATTCTTCACTGTGAGATTTCTGTGCGTCCCTCTGATTGTGAAACGCACAATAAATCACGCCTAGGCCGTCTGTATTTTCAGGATCGTTTCTAGCTGGGAGGCCAGCGCCATCGGACACCCGGTGGTTCTGCCGCTGAAGGTGTGTGAGGAGCTGCTGCAGGTGATAGATGACAGCAACGCCACACTTCCTGTCTCAATGCGCTGCATGAGGTCTTACAAGGTGAGGCAGTTTATAATGTTTTCTGAGGCAGCAGATAGTAAAATATTTGATGTTGTGACAGATTTCTCTGAATCTTTCTGTGTTTTTATGTTGATGTGTTGAACAAGTAAAAACATGCTTCAAGTCTTCAACCTTTAAAATAAGCTGCATTAGCAGTACAGCAAGCTCTGTTTTAGCTGAAAGCAATCACTTATTCTTGTTTTGACTAGCTGCACCTTGTTTTCCTGTACTTCAGAAGCTCTTGACAATGTTTTCATGCTGCCTTTATTAAGTTAATGATTGAGTTTTCAGTTTACAGGCTCTCTGTAGGGATCATGTGTTGCTATTTCTTCTGTTTTTCTGCACCTGCAGTTGAGCAAAATATGTCTGTTTACTCCAACTTCCAAACAAGAATCCTTTGACTGGATAATAGGTGTTCACTGTGCTGACAGTACGTTTCTCCCGGCTGTTTTAAGTAAAGTAACGGGTAATTGGCACAAGTCTTGTTAACTTCTTCCTCAGGAGGTTTAGGAAGTAACTCCTACACTTTAAGCAAATCTCCCAACTGCTGAAATGCACAAGCTGCACTTCAGCTATGCATTTTAATTTGATTGAAATATATTTCACTGTGCAAAACTTTTAGACCATTCCCAACTACCGTACTTTCTGTTGTACATGTCGCACCGCCGTTTAAGTTACATCAATCCAAATATGTCTAATAAAGTGGAAGAAAAAACATAAATATATCCCTTCGCCATATAAGTTGCATTTGTTATGTGTCACCGCTGACCACCCGGAAACCTGGACTGGTGTTGTTGTTCCAAAGATCGATTGGCTGCCAAATTCATTCAATCTTTATTTAGGCAGGTTAATCTCATTGAGCCTCGAGGACTCTCACAAGAGAGACCTGTCTACAAACTAAAGAATGATGGCAACAGCAAATGGCAGCCGCGGGAGTGTGCACGGGAGGACTTTAACAAGAATTTAACAAGATTAACACTTAAAAACAATTATTTGTTTGCTGCACATTTTAGCAAAGGTGTGTCTCAGTTTAACTTTTCCTTACTAAATGCACTTTGACGGTCAAATCAGCTGCATCTCAAAAGCCGATTCTTAGCTGCGGGAGCGCACAGAGGGAGGACTTGCTGTGGATTTCTCGAAATTTAACAAGATAACCACCTAAAAACAATTGTTTGCTCATCATCATAGCAAAGGTCTTAATAAATTCACTTTAACGGTCAAATAAGCTGCATTTTGCGTGTGCGGCGCGGCGTAATGCAGCTGATTTGATGTTTGCTCCAGGAGTTCCAGAGCGAGACGAAGGTGGCTTGGTATGGCAAGCCAAGTGTCTCATTAATAGCCACTTTTGCCAATTAGTGAGACACTTTGCTTTCCATATTTGTTGAGGTCCCTCTAGTGGCTGAAAATGGTAGTGTTCAATGTTTTCCATGTCAGAATGAATGAAATCGTCAGATCTCAGTCAAAACCTGGGTTTAAATATGGGGGGAAAACATAAATAAGTCGCCCTGATGCATGCTCAATAATCCAGGTAGAAAAATCTAAAAAAGCTCAGTCTGATCCTCTGGACATTCAAAAAACAAAACAAAACAACGCAAAAAAATTGTAGAAACGTTTCGTCTTTCGTCCGAAATAAGTAATAATAAATAAATAAGTCGCTTTGCTGTGTAAGTTACAGTGCATGCTAATTTATGCAAAAATGTGTGACTTATACAGCGAAAAGTACTGTATGCTAAATTTCCTGTTTGTTAAACTGTTGTTTTTGGTATCTTCCATAGACTGAATAAAAATGTGCGACTTGTTTTTATATGCTCATCAGTTCAGCCAATCTCACAGACTCTGAGGCATCCTTAAAGCGACAGCTGCACGTTGCTGCCTCACGCAGCTCCTCATCCAGCTTTCTACTAACCCAAACATACAGTATGGTTCATTGGCAGAGTTCACATTCTCAGCTTACCTGTTAAAAACATCCATAACCTTTGACCTAAATTTCCCTAACACAAACTATCTCATTTGGACATGGTGCTGGTATCAAAGTGCCCAAATTTTGGATTTAAACTAGATTTTTTTTTTTTTTTTGCCAAGTTATGTGTTGTGTTAATGCAACACTTGTTCAGCCCTTGAGTTATGTTGTTTTTTTATTGCCTGGATGATTCATAGGTCAGAGTTAAGTGACTTAATGATACATAACACAGTCAAGTACTGGACTGAAAATAAGCAAAAATGAAACAAACGTTTATTGAACATTTCACCACAATTTTTATGAGGTTGGGAATAGACAACAAACAATTCAAGTTATTTTTTCTTTTAACAACAATAATCTGCATTTGCAGCTGCTGCCAGTTTCATCTCTTTTTTTATTGTTGATTGTCCAAGGAAATTTTACTGTTGCTGTTCTCATCATTCTTTGTTTGGAGCCAGGTCTCTCTTGTAAATGAGTCCTCGAGGCTCACTGGGATTAACCTGCCTGGTACGTCCACACCGAACGGCTTTTCAACTGCAGGAGCGTCCAGTTTACATGCAAAGTCAATGGGGGACGCACCTCCAGGCGCGTCTTGGCGTCGGGCGTCACGTCACGTGCGTGTTGAGCGTGCTGGAAAGCGTTTTCCGTGCACGTGAACCCGCGTCAGCCTCCAAAGCACGCCTTGAACATGCTGAAGATTTCGCCGTTCAAACGTTCAAACGCTGTTCAACTCGTGTGTCAACCAATCAGGGAGAGTCGGGGGGAGAAGAGAGGGGGAGAGTCCGCTATGTGACGCGGAAACGAGGAGACGGGTATTGCGCAACTATGTGACATATTGTTTGTGGGACACAGAAAAAACCCGCGAAGTCGTGGACTATGGAAGAGAAACTCATTGTAGCTGTGTGTTCGCGACAAGTCCTTCACGACCAGTCAAGTCTGCTCCACAGAGACAGAAATAAAAAGCTCCTTGCCTGGCGGAGTGCATTGAGGAACTCGGTATACCGGTAAGCTCCTCCCCCCGCCGCCGCAGCTTCGCGTTCTGGTCTGGACACCACTGGGTCCAGTGCGTCCGCTTGCGTGCGTGACGAGCTTTTTTTGCCATTGAAAAGCCGTTCGGTGTGGACGTACCATAAATAAAGGTTGAATGAATGAATGAATCTCTGCGTGCACGTGTGTGAGGTATATTTGTGAGGTTAAGAACCAGTGGAGGAGGCACAGTTGTGATGGTCACTGGTCAGCAGATGCTCCACCCCTCAAAGTTTCCTGCTCCTAGACTCGCCCCCAGCTATTGGCCAGATTCTCTGAACAGATATTTGAGCATTCTTCTTTTGTTGTTGGAGTTGCAAGGCTGTCAATTAGGCTTAGGTGATGGGACAACAATAATCATCCATCAGAGACTGGAGTCCTTCAGGCAATAGATTTTTATGGACAATATTTTCAGTTTTATTCTAGCTGGTTTAGGTTTCAACCTTGTATTTCTGTCAGGTCAGGTGTTATATTTGGTTATTTGGTCTGTCTCTAACCTTCCTTTGGGTGTCAGTGAATCATGGCCTGGTACATGTAGTATTGAGACTGAGCTGTTACACATTTGTATGGGGTTGATAATTATTATCATCATATTTAAGTTCTTATTGTTCAGAATAACAATTTGTTAAATAGATAAGCACATTATAGTTGTAAATAATGTTGATGATGAAAGCCCAGCTTGATCCTGGTCAGGGTCATGGGCGTCTGTACAGAGAACATGCAGGGTCATACCTCTAGGGAGTCATGATTGTAAGAGCATGATTATAAAATGGTGACATATTTAAAAAATAAAAATAAAAAAACCATTACTTTTTGGGCCAAATTCATCGTTTATCTTTAGTTTGTAGCAGGTCGCTTTTGTAAATGAGCCCTCGAGGCTCAATGAGATTTACCTGACTAAAAAAAGGTTGAATGAATGAATGAATTAAACTGCTGTTGACTGATGACGTAATGACACATGGTTTGTGCAACCACCTGGTCACAGGATTAAACAACAATAAAGAGCTTTATTATCATAGTGAAAATAAACAGTTAACCAGTAGCCACTGAGAAATATGCTCAACTGTGTTACTTCATTATGTTTTGAAAGCTATATGATGATGTCCAACACATTTCATTCATTGTGCTTCAAGTCAGCCCAGCTGAGTTCTGCTCTATGCCTTTTTAACTTTGTGTTGCTCGCTTAACTTCTGAAAGCTCATGCCTGTGCGGTACATGGCTGTATCCATCAATATTTATGAACGGTCAGTTGCAGCATAAGTACGGACTGGTCTTTGTTGCCATTTCACAGAACTGTTTTGTGAAAAAGCCTACTGTTTCTGTGTGGACAAGGCCTCAAATGGTAGTGCAAGGCCGCACAGCTGATTTTAAAGGTCTACCTCATGGAGGCGCTGTAGAGTCAAATCAGGTCTAATGTTGTTTCACCAGGTGCTAAATATGAAGTGTACCTACAGGTTTACCAAATGTATATTTTGTATTGTAACCATGTGGAATAACAGCCAAATTGTGTTACACACTTTATTAGAACCTCAAGAAATGGTGTCAACTTGGGAAAAATGAGCATGTCATATAAAATGATAATGGGATTCATCTTAGCTGCTGCAGTTAATTAAACATCCATTTAATGCTGACTGGGTCTACTGCCAGCATAAAACATGGGAACACTGTATCTACGACAACCAACAAAGTGTCTGCTGTACAGAAAGAGCTGCGTCCTATAATTGGCTCAGGGAATGCCACCATTATGGTATCATTATTGCGTGTTAATAACATCCGTTACCTTTCTACCATGATTTCAGCATGTCCCAACTTTGACATCTGTAAGGTCGACGTCCTGCTCTAAAAACTTCATCCATCTGTCCATCCATCCATTGTCTTCAGCTTATCCGGGGTCGGGTCGCGGGGGTAGCAGCCTAATGCTACATCCAGACCGAACGCCTTTTCAACGGCAAAAAAGCTCGACACGCACGCAAGTGGACGCACTGGACCCAGTGGTGTCCAGTTCAGAACGCAAAATTGCGGCGGCTTGGCGGCGGGGGGGTGAGGAGCTTACCGGTATACCGAGTTCCTCACTGCACTCCGCCAGGCAAGGAGCTTTTTATTTCTGTCTCTGTAGAGCAGACTTGACTGGTCGTGAAGGACTTGTCGCGAACACACAGCTACAATGAGTTTCTCTTCCATAGTTCACGACTTTGCGGGTTTTTTCTGTGTCCCACAAACAATACGTCACATAGTTGCGCAATACCCCCGTCCCCTCGTTTCCGCGTCACATAGCGGACTCCCCCTTTCTCCTCCACCCGACTCTCCCTGATTGGTTGACACACGCGTTCACGAGTTTGAACGGCGAAATCTTCAGCATGGTGAATGCGTGCTTTGGAGGCTGACGCGGGTTCACGTGCACGGAAAACGCTTTCCAGCACGTTCAACACGCACGTGACGCCCGACGCCAAGACGCGCCTGGAGGCGCGTCCCCCATTGACTTTGCATGTAAACCGGACGCTCCTGCAGTTGAAAACGCGTTCGGTCTGGATTCACCATAAGTAGGGAGGCCCAGACTTCCCTCTCCCCAGCCACTTGGAGCAGCTCCTCCGGGGGAATCCCAAGGCGTTCTTAGGCCAGCTGGGAAACATAGTCCCTCCAGCGTGTCCTGGGTCTTCCTCTGGGTCTCCTCCTGGTGGGACATGCCCGGAACACCTCACCAGGGAGGCGTCCAGGAGGCATCCTAACCAGATGCCCGAGCCACCTAAAAACTTGATATTTAAAATTAACTGAAGCTGCATTCATACATTCAATTTTGTTTGAGTTTGTAAACAAAAAGTATCTTATAAAGTTAAACTTCCTTTACATTAGCTTGATGTGCTTTTTAAAAAAAAATTATCAGATGACCATCCATCCCAACAGGCGAACCTATCACTGCACTGTCTGCAGGGGCCAGTGTTGAACTGTGTATGTGTATTTTCATTTCAGTCCTTATGAGTGCATCAAAGTGTGCTATGAGCCAGCCTGTTATTACACTGCCTGTGGAACGTCCGTGTTCTCCACTCTCCATCGTTGGCCCTGCTGGTGTAATGAGCTGTAAAGAAGCTCAAGAGTCTCACTCTTTTGTCCTGGAGGAAAACATGGCCTCTGCCACCCCTCCCCACTTGCGTCAATAATCTCCACATCACTCTACAGAGAAGGCCTGCCTATTGGACAGAAACTGAGCTCCTTTTATATTGAAGAGCTGAATCGCCTCTGTCTCAACTGTAGTCCACAGTTTCTGTCTTGGTTATAAATACATTACTTCCCCTGTGATTCAGGCATTTTGATTCACTCCACGTGGGTTGAGGTTTTAAATTAATTTATCAACAGAGTGAAAGCTGTTCTATCATCGTTAACCAATTGGACCAATTTCTTCATTGGTGGAGCATGGTGGAGTTTTTGCTGTTTACTTTCAGTAAAGGTGGTGTATGGCTGTTTAAACTTGAACAGTGCCAATGCAGGTACTGACCACAATATACAATAAATTTCTTCTGTAAAACCCATTAATATATTGGGACTTATTTTTGTAATAATCTAAGCTAACAAAATGTCCATTTTTTTTATGTATTAATAAAATAAGTGTAAAGAGAACCAAGACCAAGATAAATTAGACTTATTGGGGTCACTTAGGTAGCCATACCCCTGTATCAAATCAGCTTTAATTACTGGTATAAACCCTTCTTAAAACTTACTAAAATGACCAATAAGTCTTTAAAACTGTTGAAACAAACCCCAAAAAGATAAAGCAATATTAAAACTAAATATAAAAGCAAGTAAAAACAAATTTATTAGGACCTTCCAAAGAAACTCCAAAAAAACATAAAACCTAAACTGACTGTATAAAAATACATAAGCTAAAATGCCAAATTCACCCATGTAGTCCAACTTTCTGTGACCTTTTAAACTCTAAATTGTGTTTTTGCTATGAAGTATGCAGAGTTCTAGAAGTCCAGAGGAAGCAAAGTTTTTTTTTATATGCTTGTCAAAAGGCAACTATTACAGTATAGACTTCATCCATAAACTTTCTCTTGTCCTGCTCATAAGTTGTGATCTGTCAAGATAATTTAACTCAACTTAATATGCATATGCATCAGCACGTACACTTTGCATCAGCCCAGCTCCAAGGTCAAGCGCACAAATCAAGGTCCAATGTTATACAAAGTCTTTGCTTGTCCGGGCCATTGCTACAGATTGCTGTATAATAGTTTGCCAATGGGCATATAATGTGCCGTATGCAGTACCGGTACTCGTGTTTCACTTGTTTTGCCAAAATCCCAGTTTTGCATACGTGAATTTTTTTTTTTTTTAGTTTTGGTCTACATCGTACAATGTACTGCTACCATAAGGCATACTGTAGCATATTATTCCACGTCAACCAGCATGTTTTGATGTATTTTTTGTATGTTTTTTCCCCCACAATGCTGGAGCAGTTGCAATCAAAAATTGTGACAGAAATCAAAGAATAATTAGTGAAAAATATTAAGGCTACTTCAGCGTTCAAGCAGAGGTACCCTAAACAATACTGTTCATGTGCAAGCTGCACTAACCCTGAAGGTACAGTTGTGTACTATATTTAGGGTATTCATGTGTAAAGTAATGGACCAGTTTTTATGGTTCAATTTGCATTTTAGTTGCTGCTCAGGGAGAAAGTAATTGTTTCAGTTGTTTATCTCCCACTAATTACAGTATATCAACTTTATATCTATTTTATGCTAATAGAACAGTTCCTTGGCAGACTGTTGGTGTTGACATAGAAGGAGATGCAAGAGTGAAACAAATGTTGATAATGATGGCTCAGCTCCTTCACGTTTCCCTTGAAGCCATGCCAGTTTGTCATCTTGCATAAAACTAGAACGCTGTTGCTCACTCAGCCAAACCCCACTGGGGTCAGACTAGATATCACTTGTAAGCTAACTCGCATATCAGTATTTTGTAACCTACACATGCAGATTCATTCAACCTTTATAGTTTCCCATTGAGTCTCGAGGATTTACCGGTATTTACAAGCGAGACTTGTTGTAGACCTGCTATAGACCTGTTAGATGCAAATGGTTAATGTGACATTTTTATTAACATGAGCTATTGTCTGGATTCTTCATTCTGAACACAAACTTATGCAATGTGTTGTCATTGAATTATTTGTTTGTATCTTTTATGTTTGTATCTTTTATGTTTCACTGAGAAAGACCATAGATGCTTTGTCATATTTTAGTTCATTTTAAATGTGAAGACGGCTAATGGAGTTGGCTAACTCTGAAAAGTGAGGTGCTGAAAATGTGATTATTTTTTTTCTTCATGTTAGCCAAGCAATAAATGCCACTATTTTATTAGCCTTTTGGTATAGAACAGCTCACATGCAGGTCTTTTTTTTTATCAGCCCTGTCTAACAAGAGGAAAACATTAAACGGGCATGTAAAAAAACACTTTGTTTGTTCGTAAGAACATATGGTCATATTTGCATTTCTTACACCTCACAATTTTCTAAAACAAATTTTCTGTGGGATGTGTAGTTTTGTGTGTTTTAGTGACTAGGTGGGAATCATCAAATGGAAGCAGTATGAAGCTTTGACAAAAACTGATTATAGTTAAAGGCCATCCATACTTCAGTGCTGTAAATTTGGAACCAGTTGTTGTGGTGCAGTGGTTTTTAAACTGGGATCATATTTTTGTTGTGAGGTGTGAAGGAGTCTGTTATCTTTCCTGGATTGTATTACTTCAGTTTTACTTTTCTACTATCTACTTTAACAGACCTATGTCAGTGTTTCTTTGTACAGGAGGAAATATTCTTTGTGCAGCCTGCAAAGTTTTAAGTGTTTAGATAAAAGTGCCTCATATCAAAGAATACATTTGCTCATGGGTCCTCCTTATAGCAGCTACTTTTCATTGTGTCAGCACCTTTAAAGCAGCCAATAAAGCACATCCTGTTTGTCATAACCCTTAGCTAAATAGCTTTTGAGTAAATGGAAAATTAAACTTAGCAAATATATTTTCTCATTACTAGTAGTGTTATCTTGATGCTTTGCTGGGGTTTTCTGTATTTATTGAATTAGATGAAGATGCAGCAGAACTGTTAACTCAAGTTTTGTGGGTGGACCTTCTTTCAGTATCTCTGTGTAAAAATCTATAGGCCGTTTGTGTAATTAAACACTTACGAGGTCAGTTTACTGACTTACCTATAGTTTGGATGCGCAGGTCTGAGCAGACTTTTATCTGCACAAACATGCCACCAATTCACGGGGTCTCAACTTTTTCAGAATAAATCAATAAATCTGTGATGTGATTAGCCAGAAATGTAATTTCACAAGAGACTTCAACTTATGTTGGTCTACCAGAAAATAGACCTTTTATTGAAACTATCACAAAAATTACATTAAACATTTGTATCGATATTAGCTCTGATTTAATAACTACGTTGACAAGAATTCAAATTAAAACAAACAGACAGTTAGAAACTTAAACTGTTGGCACATTACTTGACAGATTAATAGCTTATGAAAAATAAGAAATAGGAGGAAGAAATAAAGTGAAAGCTAAGTTAACTGAAATTGATTATTTTGAGCAGACAGGGTGACACCTTTTTCCCCACACGAGCAGACTGCTGGGCTCCCACACGTTCAAGCACACCACGACTCGTTACCTGTTGACGGTTCGTCTCTTGGAGATAAGAGTGGAGAAGTGTCTGGACACACGACGTGGATGAGTTTGTCCAACGGCCGTCCAGTTGGAACTTCAGCGTGTGTGGCTGATTCACGATACGAGGAAACTCGCCTCCCTCGGCAGGGAACAAAGGTCAAGCGCGCTGACTGACTTTCAAAATAAAACTTCCGAAAACAAATTCTTTCAGAAATGAGTGTTTCGAGGCACAGCAAAGCTTTGCCGTGACTCCAGCTGAGACGTGGGTCTATTTGACACACTGACCGGAGCGTCTCCAGCTTTCCCAGAGGAGAGAAGCAGGTTGTCAGTTAGTTCTCTCCAAAGCACTAAAAACAAAATGCAGGAAATGACCTTTATATGGGAGGCGGGGTCTTCCCCACCTCCTTAATGACTACTGGCTGAACTTAACAAAATAAGAGATGGGTTTTCATCTCATAGGCAGAATGGTCTCTATGGACAACAGGAAAACTGTTTACAAAATCGGCCAGATGGCCTGCTTGTGAGCACAGAGAATATTATGGCTAACTTCATAGACAAAACAGCGAAGGAAGCTGCACAGCCTTTACGTTTACCCTGAACTGTGTCTTAGAATCAGAGCCTGCTTGCTCTGCAGAAATAAAACCAGAAAGGTCAAACTCATGCAAGTAACAGATCATCATTAAAATGACAAAATATACTGTAGATCAATTCTGAATTAACACACATTAAAAAGAAAGTTCAATCTGATTAATTAGTGTCCATTAATTCATAATAATTGTTAGAAAATAAAAGTGTCCACTCGTCTCCTTGAGGGCTTCAAGAAGGTGTAACACTGAGAGTTTCAGAGAGATGTGGAGAGGCCCACATCCCATACGGACATGAGGGTGCTATATCCCTACACCTGTATACAGGTTGCGTTACAAAATACAAGTGGTACTTATGGGGTATGTACCAGTATGAGCAGGATTTATGGGGACTACTGTTTATGTTATGAAATTACTTGTTAGACTGTAGTAACAGGGTACATACCTCAGACTTACAATCTCAGTACATACAGTACCTGCTAGTTACACTATTGCTACATTCCCTGTACCAGTTATTTACCGAGTAAGTACTGGACTGTGTTGTGAATTGCTATCTTGAAGTTTCATCGATCCAGTATCTTTAGCCACTTCTTCCTTTCCTGATTGTGGGCCCTTTAAGTTTTATATATCAAAATTTCAGAGTTCCTGTGCAACATCAGTATTAAAAAAATACTTAAAACAGAAGAGCTTCTATTTAAAATATTAACACTTAGGTTTATCAAAAACATTTAACTAAACCTTAGGCTTTATGTAAAAAGGCTAAGTCTTGGTCCTCTGGACATAAAAAAAAGGGGAAAAAAAGCATGCATCAGGGCTTAGGCTTTATGGGTCATTTTGACCAAAGTGCAGCAGAGTGTTGAAAAAGGTTTTATTCATCCACCCATCTATCATCTGCGATTCATCTATGATTGCATCACAAAGGCAAGAGAAGACTTGGACCAGTTGCCTTTGGACCAGTTAATTTTACAGCCCTTCTTAGGGGGGAGATATTCCCAGGTCTGAGAGGATATACAGTCCCTCCAGCAAATTCTGGCTCTGCCCAGGGTCTCCTTGCATGGGGTCATGCTCAAAAAACTTAAATGGAAGGCATCAAGGAGACATAATTAGTAGGGATGGGGCAGATCCGATCCAGTATCGGTATCGGTATCCGATACCAGCATTAAGTATCGGGTATCGGATCCAACCTGCCGATACTTTTCCGATCCAGCTTCAAAGAGCACTTGGGTTCAATCACATTCTGTGATTGCACTTCTTAACATTGTGTGAGATATACCCAATGAAGACACTCTTAAGCCTTACAATAGGGAACCCACTGACTTTAACAGCACATAGGACAGGAGGCAAGTATAACACACACATGTCCTCCTTACTCATGGTGCAGCTGAAAAAAGGGGAGTGGCTGTGTAGTCTTTTCTATCATGCTTAACGCTTTTTTAGTTTTTTCAGCTGCACCATGAGTAAGGAGGACATGTGTGTGGTATACTTGCCTCCTGTCCTGTGTGCTGTTAAAGTCAGTGGGTTCCCTATTATAAGGCTTAAGAGTTTCTTCATTGGGTTTATCTCACACAATGTTAAAATGAATAGTTTGGGTACAAAAGTTTCATTATACAGAGTCACATACCTGAACAGTATCGGATCGGGAAAGTATCTGTATCGGTCAATACCCAGTTAATAAGTATCGGTATCGGATCGGAAGTGATAAATGTGGATCGGTGCATCCCTAATAATTAGATGCCTTAACCAACTGCCTCCTTTTGATAGTTACGAGCAGCAACTCAATTCGAGCTTCCCCCAGATGACAGAGCTGTTTCACACATTTCTGGGTGAGAACCATGGCCTTGGGCCTAAAGGAGCCGACTATCATCCCAGCTTCTTCACAGTTTGCATTGAACTGTCCGAGTGCATGCTGAAGGTCATTCATGACTTGTTCTTTTCAAAGGCGGACACCTTTCTCCTCCTCTCCCTCTCCGCTTTGCTCTGTCCTGTCTGTGAAACTGCTTCGAGCCTCTCTTTTACAAATCTTAATTCTGCTATGGATTTGGTCAGTTGTCCCTCAATGCAATTGATAACATTTCTTCAAAGAGAAGACAGGCTTTAGGTTAGCCGATGTGCCATCAACTTGGAAGACTTGATAATGTGTCTATCTCTGCTATCATTCGTGGATTTTAAGGACACACGTAAAATTGGATTTATGATAACTGTTTTCCTGCTTTGTGGATTCGTCTGGTTCCTGGTTTATCTACAATCAAGGAAGTCATCAGCATCAAATTTGGACCTGGCCAGGCTGCCTGCCCTATATGATGGCTTGGTCCGTGCCTCGAGCACCCAGACTCAAATGCTTTTGGCAGGATGGATCAAATCTCAGGGATTACTCTCAGCCACGGTCCATTGGCATGGCCATTTAATTTGGACATTTCGGAACCAAGTAGACCGACACAGACTGAAGGTAGATGTCAGTAAAAGTTCTGCCTGTCCCCAAAACAATCGTGTTTATCTGGATTCATCTCCCTGACTGGCCTTGACATGCCATCTTATCTCAACCCGCCGGAAGTTTTATAAATCTGATGCTCTGCCCCTCACTCCCTTCCTACCGAATAAGTCTATGGACCAATCAGAGGTGCCCAGTTAAATAAACATTTTGTCATCATTTCAGGACTCTTTGGATTTGTCCTTGGCTGTCCTCGACACCCCGAGAGTGTACAGATCTCTTCAGAGGGAACTATTTGAACTGAGTGATTTTATCTGAACTCTGCAGTGCCTCTGTGTGTGTTGTCTCTGGACATGCTCACCACCCTTGACCCCCCCCCCCACACACACGCGCGCGGAATGTCGGGTTCATTATGTGCTTGTTGTGTGAGTTTTTTTTTTTTCATTAGCATGCTGTTAACCTTCAACCAAAGATTAAGAGCATGTTAGGATTTTTTTTCAAACCCTATTTGTCATTTTTCACCACTTTTTTAATTGTCTGTCCAAACAGGTCTCCCTTGTAAATGAGTCCTCGAGGCTCAGTGTGATTTATCTGTTTAAATCAAGGTTGAATGAATGAATGCCTGAAGAAGCTAACAGAACCACATCATCTGCAAAAAGCAGAGCTGAGACCCTGAGATTACCAAGCCAGACACCCTCCTCTCCACGACTGCACATTGGCAGTCTGTCCTTGAACACTACTAACAGAATCAGACAGTCTGCACCAAGATGCAGACACAGCTCCTGCTTTGGTTATACAGGGACCAGATAGCCCCTTAAAAGTGACATTATTATACCCACTTGAATTGTAAATGAATGATCTGATTATTTTGATTATTCTGAGAGAAATGTAATATTTTTATATCAGCTATTAGTCAATCACCTGATTACCTAATACCTGTACTGTACTTGTTTAGTTAAAGATGCTTATAGCACAGCAGTACTAAACTGTTTTCCATAAACCAGATTGCCTCAAGTATGATGATGATGATGATGATGATGATGATGATGATGATGATGATGATGATGATGATGATGATGATGATGATGATAAATTTTATTTCAGACAGACATTTCACCACAAAACATAATACTGAATACTTTCATGTTTCCAAGTATAGATACAATCTTAATATCAAATAAACATACCCAATTTTTATATGCTAATATACATTTGTTTCTTTTCCTTTCCTCTAATGGTGACTGTGAGTCTGAAAAGGAGTATGATGAAGTTTAACTTATATTATCATACCCCTTATCCATTCAATAATTCATAGGATAAATAGTCTTCCTGTTGCCTGTATCCCTTCCAGAAAAAAAAGAAGTAATATTAATTTTAATAATTAAAAAAATAAAATAAAAATAAAAACAGTATTTTCTGGACTAGATGAAAGTATCTACATATACCTACTCACGTAGATATACATACACATCTACCTGCATAAATACATAGATAACATTTCCTTATTTACACATCCACATATATTTACACACATGTACACAGATCAGCACCCAATTGTCCAAATCATCCTCAGTTCTATCATTACCATCCAATTTCTCACCCTTGATCATCCTTATACTTTTGAATAATAATCATTTTTAGTCTTTTCTTAAAATACCTCATGCTTGGACTTTGCTTCAACTCTTTGGTGAGTTTATTCCAAATCCTCACTCCAATGACCGAAATGCACATTCTTTTCATTGTTGTTCTCACCTTCAAAGTTCTGAAATTCAGGTTTTCTCTATAGTTATATCTCCCGACTTTGTCAGTACACAAATAACATTTCTATAGAAGGTCAATCTTTATTTAAATGCCTTTTAAAACTTTTATTTATACAAATTTCCACTGCTATTGGTCTGAGAAACCAGGTTCCTTTGATCCCAGGTCCACCTCTCTGCTGTCCGGACTCCCATCTCTCTGGTTTCCCCCATCACTTCTCGTCCTCTTTATCTTGGACTCTTGCGAATCATTTGTATGAATTACCGTTGATGTACTTGAGTGGTGAGCAGACACTGGCGTGAGGAAAGAGAAGGCAGGACCTTGAGTGAAGCAAATGCCCTCATCCATCATCCCAATATAGAGCTTTCAGTGGAGCCGTGGTCTGCAGCAGGCAAACAGCCAGGAACAGCAGATAGAGGGAGAGGACGGGCCGAGCCTATTTGTTTTCTCACCTTTTTTGTTTATTTAAATGTGTTTTTGAAGTTGATTAAATCACTACAACTTTTGCATTTTTTTCTAACTGGTAAACGCAGATCAGCAGAAAAAAATAAAACATGGCACATAATGGTATTTTTTGTATATTTGTACTCTTCTGTGTTATAAAAATCTCTGGTTTGAGCCTTTTCTGAACTTCTGCCTGTTTTTTTATTTATTTATTTATTGTTTTTATTTTACAGGTGGCGTACCTTAGACTGTGAGGACGGAGGAGAAAACCACCCTGTTCCAAACTGCTTGTTGCTCTTGAAAGCAACCTTTTCAGCCATCCAAATATTTTATAAGTTCCCAAGAACAGAAATTTGTGGAAGAACATAGTAATGTGGCTGCCATTTTTCATATATTTTTGTATACACTGCTTGTAAAATTGTATTTGTGCCCGTGCACATTTTTTCCCAACCTCAAGCCCCATCATACTTGTCTTGGCTTGCTTTGTATCCGTTTTGTTTGACACCATTACATTTAAGGTTTAATTTAACAGAGTATTTTTGAAATGAAGGGAAGGCAGATTTGGACCAGCTTTTTAGTAATAAATATTATTTATCACCACATTGTTTTTGAAATGGTAAATGGTCTGTACTTTGTACTTAAGCATTTTACACTGCAATCTGTGCCCTTATTTACTCTTCCACACACTCACGCATACAGGACTCCATTTCTATTGAGATAATCTGAATAAATCATTCTATAGAGACTAATCAGAGCTATAGATCACATTCATACACTGACGGGGCACTTCAAAAGCATTGAGGGGTGTCCTACCCAGGGACTTTTCCCCACATGTGACCATATACTGTAGGAATCGAACCTCCAACTCTTTCCTTGTAAGACGACTGCTCTAACCACTGATCACAGCTGCCCAAAGCAATTACCGGTATGTGAGCCGCAGCAGACCTGGACATGTCTCATGTCAGGAGAGCTCCTGTGCAGGTGTCAAAATACAGCTCTGGAGACGGGTTTGAGACACTTGAAACAAATTCATCCATGTATTATCTTAATCCTCTTCCTTTCTGGATTGTGGGGGGTCACTGGTGCCCATTTCAGCTATCACTGTGCGAAAGGCAGGGGACACACTGGACAGTTCTACAGCCCATCACAGCGACACATGGAGACAAATGACAAAAAACCATTAACACTCTCTCTCACACCTAGAGACAATTTAGAGTCACCAATCAGTCTAACATGCATGTTTTTGGTCTGTGGGAGGAAACCTCCATCCAGAAATGTCCATGGCAACGTTTCAACATTGCTCGACCCAGCAACCTTTTTTGCTGAGTGGTGACAGCTCTGTGTCATCCTGCTGCCACTCACAAGTCAAAATGTCAAGTACTTTAAGCAAAGAGACTGAGAGTCTCTGCCACTCACTTGAGGAAATTCACTCCTCTGAACCTTTCAAGACATTCTGGAGACTCCTCCTTGAAA
Organism: Garcialebias charrua; assembly: GCA_038048925.1. Classification (NCBI taxonomy): domain Eukaryota; kingdom Metazoa; phylum Chordata; class Actinopteri; order Cyprinodontiformes; family Rivulidae; genus Garcialebias; species Garcialebias charrua. Next base: position 1,602 of record JBBPBX010067975.1, on the reverse strand, counting down.
ACGTTGTCCGGTGAAATACAACCTTTTAGTTCAAACCCTCATTGAGTTGCCAGCATGATTGTTGATCTGTCTTGTTTCTATGCAAAACGAGATGCATTTAATTTTAAAACTGTTTTATGATGCTTAGTTCAGTAAATCATGATGAGGCCACTTGTTTACCAGCAAAACTAGCCGTAGAGTCCAACCAGCCCCGTGAAGTAAATGGTGTGTAAGAGCTCTACTTCATGCTCTGTGAACACAACATCCAGTCTGAACAGCCTATCTTTGAAAAGCAGCGCAGCATAATATCTGCCTGCATGTCTATTTTTACAAGCTCCTGGTAGGAATGAGGGGAAAACATCTCGTTCTGACAGCATGCCTGGATCTGCTGAATGCTGATGCAGCAAGTGACAATTACTTTTAAAAATACAAAGAGGTATTGCACCCACTGACGCGGTGAAGCAAGAGTGAATTGGCTAATTAAATGCATCTAACGCCGAACCGTCAGGGGTTTCTCATTTCCTCTCGGCCCTCTCTCCACAAGTGCAAATGAAGTAGGCTCTAAATAACCCATTTGTTTCAAGCCTGCTGAGCAGAAGGAGTGACGCCACATTTACTGGCTGCTGCAGCTGTTTTGAACACTCTGACAGTCACCCTGAGGGCACGAGGAGTTGCAGGCTCACTTTGTCTTTTTCCTTTTTATGATGGGCACTAGAAGTGTCAAAAGTTTTTGCCCACCACCGTCTGCTGACATGGTGCGACTCATTAGCTTTTTCACACACTGCTCTCGTGAAAAATATCAGCCTGAGTAAAGGTCTACTACATTTTCTGCCTAACTAATTACTTGTCCATGGTTGGAGGACAGTTTTTGCTTGCCCTTCCTTCTTTTCTACTGTGTATAAATCTAATGTGTTAAAGCAGCAGAATGGTAATAAACCTCTACTTTGTTGTGTTCCAATTTCATTTCTAATTGTATCCCCAAAAAATCTTGAATAAGACTGTTTTCAAACGTGACAATACCAAGTTTGAAAACCGAAGTTCATATATTAATGAATACAGGTTCACCACTTCATATTCAATGGCTCTTAATAAAGTGAATTTGCAAGTAACTTGCTGTTTGGCAGCACTTCATTTATCCAGTTAGCAATGGCAAGCTAGCATGCTAAAGCTAGTTGAACACAACTTTCAGTTTGCTACAGTCTGATTCAGGGGTTCCCAACCCTGGTCCTTGAGGAACACCATCCTGCATGTGTTTGTTGTTTCTCTGCTCTAACACACCTGATTTTAATTAATGGGTGATTAACGGGCTTCTGCAGAACATGAAGTAATTAAATCACTGAATCAGGTGTGTTGGAGCAGGTAAACAACTAAAACATGCAGGATGGTGTTCCTCAAGGACCAGGGTTGGGAACCCACTGGTTTAAAATGTTTTGGTGAAAGTGTTTTGAAGAATTCACATTTTAATTGTTGTAGATATCTCCTTGAACTGCCTCAGTTTGGAAAATAGCTTTATTCTGAGATGATCTATGAGCTAACAGCTAGCATGAGTAGGGCAAAAACCAAAGTAGATTTGCTTGCATTTTAAAATGATTCCAGTCTCAAAAAGTTATTTAAAAAAAGGGA